>JAUKPP010052949.1:0-16722 GCA_032273245.1 Phyllaplysia taylori | reverse complement strand
GGGGGGGGGGGGAAGGGATAGAAACATGTAACTGCTCATGTTTTGCATGGAACAACAATGTTATTGGCCTCCTATAAATATCTTGATACATGATGGTGCCTTTTAAATCACCCAGGCTCAGTAATTTGTAGCCTAGTCATCGTTAGGTATATTTGAAGAAGATAGCTGAAATCTTTTAATGTTTAGAGATGAAATGTACACTGTGGTTCTGTTTAGACCCTACTATGATGAGCACACACAAAATTGCTTTAGATGCATAAGTAGAAGTTGGAACTGAATACATATAGCAATGTAGTGGGTTAATTACACACATATACAGATAGGTGATTATCAGCTTGATCAACATACACCAATAAGACATGAATATTAGAGATTTTTCTCTGTGTATAGAAAGCTTTTTTATTCCCCAAGCAACAGCTCAGTGGTAAATTGGTTTATCAAACTGTTTGTTTGTTGGGGTTTTACAGCTCTATCAGCTCCATATGGTAATTTTGGGATAAAAAACAGTGTATCACAGAAGGTATACAAAATACATAACGTTGTCCTGAAATAACCACTGACCTTAATCTGTCATGTTAACACTGTAAGGTCATTTAAAAGGCAATTTACTGTGACCCTGCCTATCAGGCCCAACCTATGCCAAGAGGGACACAACATCCCAGCAGATGGACAGAAATTTTCGTCCACAGTGGGGATCAAACCCCCATTCCCTGTGTCATAGCCTAACCACTACAACACAGATGGTTGTACAGACAGATCATCAAGTTGACCAGCACACACCAGTGCTAACGTAAACATTAGGGTCTTTGCATAGAAATGTTTTTGATTTTCTGAGCCTCAGCTAAATGGTAAACTGGTTTAGCAAACTGTGTATCACAGGGGGCATACAATAATATAACGATGTCATAAAATAAACGTTCTAGATGAGGAGCACATGTGGATTTACAATAAACTTCTGATACAAAGGAATAAGGAAGGAGGTTAATGTAGAGGTATACATCTCAGTATGAAGATTATGGTAGATTCATATAAATTGATATCTAGGAAATCTGCAATAGTTTTACTCCAGCTTATCTAAAATTCATTGTCTGGATCATTCAAAGAATATTTTTTAGCGGAAAAAAAAAGTGTTTCCCAATATACGTTTTGAAAAACGTAACAAAAAACATGAAATTGTGCGCAAAGGTAGATTACGATCATTGAAATAATAACATTTGTAAAGAGCAATTTACATCTTATTCCTCACTACGATTGTTACTTGAGACATGGAAGAGTTACTGTTTGTGAACACTTTTTCAAAACATTTTGCTACAAGTAACCTGATAAATAAACCATACCTATGCAAAAAGGAAAGTAATGTTGAGGGACGTAAGCTAAAGAGTCAGCCAGGATTAACAATTGTTACAAAAGTGCATAAAACCGCTGAAAAGCACAGACACGTGCAACATACAAATAGTATATGTATGATTACATACACCTTGCTATAACATTTTTATCTTCAGAATAATGGAGGAGACAACAGAAAGCTTACTACAAAAGTAGAACACCTTGAACAAAAGGAGACAAATATTTGTCTTTTCAACAGAGTAAAATTGTAAGTTTTCACTGTAGAAAATTATGTATCATGTAAATTCTGTCAGTTACACCCATAGTATCAAACACATGGATGTGCAAGTATCCAATTATGCCGAGAAAAACCATTAGATTATGCATTAGATGATATTGAGTTCACTATTCTTCATGTTGATTGTCATGCTATGATGACAAAATGACAGGTCTCAGATCACAACCCTATTTATTTTTCCCTGTGAGTCAACGTTCCAAAGCATAGCTTGACAACAAATATGTTCCAAGCATCAGATCGCCACTACTTATAAAAAGACAATGGGCAAAGAAGTGCACTCCCTACTCTTTCCCCATTACTTAGAGATTTGAAAAAAGCAATCTCAAATTTCAATGCCATGCTCAGACTTGTGCTTGCATTCGGAAATGGAATTTGAACTATGGAAAAACCAAACCAAACAAAACTCATTCCAAAATTATTGTGGGAATTCATTGCGTTTTGTCTGTGAGATATATGCATAAAAAAAGTAGTAACAGCAACATGTCTTCTTGATCCCACTAAAGTACTCAGTGAAATATCTTGAAACCAAACTCAAGTACTTAGTGACATTCCTGAAACCCAAATAAAGTATTCTGTGGCAATCCTGAAACACAGCCAATTCCAGCAAGTCAAGTCCACGCAGGCAGCAAGCAGGTGTAGAAAGTGAACCAGCCTAGATTTTTCTGCTACTGGTGTCCAGAGACTTGCATGTTACATCATCATCCCATTCCCTGCATCAAGTTTCTGCGTTCACTGCTGTATGCCACCGCTGTTTGACTTCCAGACATAAGATCCGGTGTAGCGGAAGTCATGTTCTGCCAACAACTTGTCAGACTCTCTGGGGCCACGACTGTGTGGAGAGATGGGGTGGAAAGTAGTTAGTTTTGTTGAGGCATAGCATCACTGCTGACACTAGAAGGTCATTTTGTTTGTTTGGTCGGTTAAGGGTTTTACCGCACCATTAACACTATATAAAGTAATATCAGTGCAAGAAAGTAGATTAAGGCAATGGCGCTGCAAAGAAAAAAATAGGAGCAGACTACGCAAGAACGTCGACCAAGCATCCACATGGTCATTTCAGTGCCAGAAAGTAGATTAGGACAATAATGATATTTACAAATAGGAAGAGCACATCTGAGTGCCACTCCCACTTACATTCCCCACAAACCATACACACTGAAAATGAGGCAATATGCCAACCAAGCAAAATCTTATGCAACGAATGGAAAAGTACAGATTGACACAAAAAGATTTGATTTTGGTTTTATGTCTCTTGCAAAACTGTGCAGTCATTTTACAAACAGGCTATTTTGACATTATCTGTCATGGCCAACCTGGGCTGAGAAGGACACTGTCCAGGCAGAGAAACGGAGATACTGGTATACTAAAAAAATTGCCAAGCGTGAACTTCAAACAAGTCTTCTGCATGTGGAAAGCGAAGAGTCTAACCGTTACACCAACAAGAGCCTGACCATTATACAATAGATGCTGTCTCAACCAAAGCCGCGTAATAAGGCCATAATATGGTCAGATAGCAATGGAAAATGGCTACCACAGACTCCTACTAGACTGCAAGATTCATAATTTTAAGATTTCAGGTTTCAATCCTGGCTTCAGAAAGGCACTTTGCAAAAATATTCACTCCAACGTCCTGGAGAAATTACAGCAATGAAGGATATTTTCAGCTCACAATTGAATGCCAGTTTCCTAGAAAGTTGATCATGTTTCAGACTGTCATAAGACCTTTTGGGAGGGATAATAAAAGGCTGTTGAGCCTAAAGAGCTTGCAATCAAGACAGGATGTATATGCCGCATTAGGGCATTTTAAACACTACATTTTCCTCATTATCTTTACAATTCATGTCTTCTTTTAAGACATCTTCAATTCTCAAACACATGTAGACTAACCACCTATCAAGCTGTTGAATGGTGAAACGTACTCCAAAATATAGAAAGTCTGAATGAATATTGTAAAGTTTCCACTCAAGGCAAAACTTTTCAAAAGACCCGTAAGGGAAATTATTCCTACTGACACAATGCAGAAATCAGCTTCAACTAAACATAATGAAACTTTCGTAACCCTCGAAAAATACTAATCCCACATGTAAACTGTATGAGAAATATAGGAGATCACAGCCAATAAGTGAGACAATGGTGGCTCCACATGAAGCTGAGACCTGACATGAAGCTTGAGAGAGCAGCTGGTGTGACAGAGAGAGGGCAGAGGGAAGCCAGCAGATACAGCCAACCCGTGATGACACAATGATGCACCAGAGAGTATAGATAGAGAGAGGGGCAACTAGGGAGTGAAGCTCAATGATAACCATGAGGAGGTACAAGTGAATATGCAGAAGAGTCAGACTCAAAACAAATAAGCGCTGTACCCTGTATTTGCCAACAACAAAACATGGTGTGAAGGTGCAATATTGTGGTTCCTCAATACACTACTTCATTCGTCCCAAGAGAATAAAATAGTGTTGACATTAGCAACAGAAATACAATACACACACACAGTAGCACGTGGCTCTGTTTTTACAAAAAGGGGGTAAGCTCCCCTCTCTTTATTATCTATACTCTCTGGACATGAAAAGAATGAAGTGATAAGCCTTAAAGTTAAAGCAGAGGTGAAAAAGGATGGACCATGACCATCTTTTGAGACAGTTAAGAGAGTCGAGACAAACAGTTGAAACACAAGACAAGACACAGAGCTACCCACCTGTCACTTTTATGGAGCTGCCATCCCAAATGAAAGAAGAAACCAGCGAACACAAAGGACCAGCTGAAAACCTCTATATATGCTAGCATGGATCAACAAAAACTTTTCGCCAAAATTTCAAAGTTCAGCAGGTGAACAGCAGCAGCTTTGATTATCAAAATTTAGCGGAGAAGTCTTTTAAAATATTTTTAGAGTTGTAAAGGTCACCACAATTATTACCAAAAAATCCTAAGTATTCATGTGATGTGCTACTTTCTTTTTGCCCTCCTGTGAGGGAGCAGTAGGAAAGAATTGCATGGTCACCTGAAAAAATTACATTTAAACACTTGTATGTACAAGGAAAGTCCATTCAATGGTTCAACTTGCCCTTTTGCTTGGAGATCATGGAAAGGTGTTGTTGTGATGTCAAATATAATTCAGTGCTCTATAATAAATACTGTCCAAGATATAAAGGAGGGAAAGTTTTTTTTTTATATATATACCATATATCAAGTTATATCCGGTTTTGAAACGCTTGTTCTCTGACACGTGCGTGTAGAATATTCAAAACATATCCTTCCACACAAACTATTCATTGGAAGGTCATCCCAAGGGATGGGATATGTTAAATGAAGAAATTTATCATTCGGTAATGTGATCAGCAATACCATTATGCTGCTGAGCCCACATAAAAGATCAATATTCATTTATTAATTCTTTCGAGAACTTGTATTTCCCAGAGTTCATTTCCGATTTGCTTAAAAAAAAATGTTTAAGACAATCATAAGTTCGCCTACAATGTACCTTGAGTAGGGACCTTCCAAAGGGGAGAAAATAATGAAACCACTTGTAACCATTATATCTTTATTACAACAAAATTTTATATTTTTAACAATAATGAGGTAGAGAAGAAGCCTCCATTGAGCCGAAGAAACATCCTTTACTCAAATAAGATGACACAGACCATACATCATTCACAAAGCACTGAGAAAATTCAGTCTACACAACTAACAACGCTATATAAGTTGGAGGAAAACTCTCTTAAGCACAGAGAAACTGAAAACATCTCACTCACATTGCCTATTAAAGTCAGGATATAAGCAACTGTGAGTATGGGAGACATAGAAAATTTTGTGAGCAAATATTTTTAACCGAATCTTGAAATATAAAAAAAAATTTAAACAATAAAACCACACTCCCAAGGCTTGTGGGTTTTTTTCCCCCTTTAGAGGACATCTTTACACATAGACTTTGAAGAGCATGATGAGTATCATTCAAATTAAATAGCTATCTCCTCTATTTGTCTGGTTTTCACATTCAGGTTTTGTTGAGTGGTCACAGGTGGCATGATGGGCATTACTAACGTTTGACACACGACAAGATTGATATTATATGCATAGATATTTGGGCTACTAAGTCCTCTACATCACAAACAGTTCATTCGGCAGAACTCAGGGTTGGGTTGACGTTTTGTTTTTTACATTCTGACGGTTTGCCTGACTACAGGCACGGGGAGAAAGTGCCACAAAAAAGAAAAAAAGAAAAAAAAAAAACAAGAAAGAAAAAGAAAAAGCCAAATCACTTCATGGCACTAATACACAAACTGCTTTCCAATTTTAAAAGATGGAAAAGTTCAGAAACTTATAAATCAAGAGAGGGAACGCTCAAAAGTTACACAGTGTAACAGAAGTGCAAACAAAAACACTGTAGTGCTGTCCACATCATCTGATCAAGCAATGTTAACACACAACACACACCCACACACACAAAGATAGAGGCTACATCACATACTGGAAAACCAGTGCTAATGCTATCCATATACTCTTATCAACTGATATTAAAGATATTCAAAGCCTGCTTTGGTTTGTCTGACATTTGGCCACAAACGATCTACATTTTTGTTTGACGAAACAAGATTTATCAGACAGTTAGCTCCCAGATGGTGTCACCTACCTATCAGGATGTCAGACATCTGGTCAGACAAAATGTTAATTTGGTTCCCCGGACATATACAGTGGCTTTCATGAATGTCTATCTTGACTGACACTTTTGATCATCTCTTGGTTTGAATTGGTTAATGTTTTATGGCACTATCGACACTGTACAATCATTTGAGCAATAAAAGTTGATTTTGAAGGAAGAAGAAAGAGCAGACCACACCAAAGCACCCGCCAACCACCTACTGAGCATCTCGGCAATATCTCCATGTATCAAATACACACAGTGTGACCTCACAGTTGTTGTGGCAGTGATGTTTTCATATTAATATTAATCAACAATTTTACTTAATCCAACTTGTTTGCTTTTCTCGGTTGTGGCTAGACAAGGCTTATACTTGTTATGAAACCAGGACAATCGAAGTGCAAATTTATCATGTGTCTGCAATAATGTAGATAAGTATCGACTACGTTTCCTAAATGGCCAGCTACTATGGTGAGATCTTGAGGTAAGCAGAGCAGTATTGTGTGTAAGAATGTGAGTATAAAACACCACTGAATCACTCACCTGCCGTATACATATGGAATGGGCTTGGGCTTCTCTTTCTCAATATGGTGCAGGAGAGGGGTGAAGATACGCCACGCCTCATACAACTCATCAGATCTTACAAAATGGATTTGAGAACCCATGAAGACATCGAGGAGCAGGCGTTCATAAGCGTCGGGCATTTTGACATCCTGAGAGTATAGAGGGTAAAAATAATCTATGAGCCTCATTCTCAAATTTTTCCTCACATGCACTGTGCTTGGAAAATTATTCCTCAGATCATCTAATAAAATAAATGTAGAAAAGACCCAAATTGTCTCTTAAGGTCCTTCTCCTTAAAAAGAAAATATGATATTTGAGAAGTGAAGTTAAAAAAAAATATGTCATCATCTCCACTTGCAAGTGTAAAAATGTTCTTTACTAACAAGTATTTCACATCCAAGGTTTACAGTAAAGAAAATACAGCAAGTTTAAAGTTAAAATGCAAATAAATTCCTGATATAAAAACTACTAATGTGGAATGCCTTTCGTATCAATGTCTTTGTGCAGTACTCAAAAGTACCATTATGCATGGTGTCACATTATGTAAATGATATAACAAGCATGTAAGGTACCTCTTACTCAAGCTTGAGGCTATCAACATTATCAAATAAACTTATTTTCTCTTCTGTATCACTCTACAGGGGCAGCCACCCACAATAGAATAGTCTGCATATTAGCATGCGCTTCTTTTCACACTAGGTAGTGGTTTGAAGCAGAGACTACTATGCGTCATGTAAATCGTGGTTTGAAGCAGAGACTACTATGTGTCATTTGGTTTGGTTTGGTTTTGGTTTAACGCCCCATGCGACTCTATAAGGTCATTTACCAGGCGGGACCTTCGAATTTTACGTCCATCTCCGATAGGACACGTATCTCCGATAGGACAGGGGTCGGAGCCATAAAAACTCCGAAAAAATCCCGGGGATCCTCCAGGGCTCGAACCCGGGACCTTCCCATCTGTAGGCGGGCGCACTACCGCTCGGCCATCGACGCCCCCCGTATGTGTCATGTGAAAAGTGTTACATCTCCTGAAACTCTCACCTTGTATCTGCTGCCATAAGTGAGGTCCAGCTCACTCTCCTCACAGTTGATGCTCATGCCAGGTGTCTTGGCCATCATCTTCATGTAGATGGCCTCACTGGGCTGCACGCGAATCACAAGCTCGTTGCGCTTCACCTCACCCTCAGGGAAAATGTCACCAGCAACATCTCGGAACTGAACTCTCACCTCAGCTTTGCGTTCATTCAGTGCTGTAATATCAAACAAGGAAGAACGGTGGATGGTAAACTAAGTATTGAATTACTTATAAATCAGAGTATGCTTGATATCTGCGAGAAGCGTGTTTTTAAAACATAAAAAAACAAAAGCATAATATGCCCCCTATTGCGTATACCTTGGGTATAACATACCCTTGTATATATCAAACATTTTTCGAAGAGTAGTTTCTTCCTGTGCAAATGGTAAGTGAAGAATGTACATAAAACATATCTTTCATAACAACAGTAAGTTTCAAAAGGCAATCTTTACACCAAACTCACATTTAAAAGAAGTGGTTTGCTGGATTGAAAAAAACAACAAAAGTGCAATGATTTTCTCATATAAGTACTAGTACTGTCAGACTAGGAGTGTTTGAAAGTTGGCGACAATGTCACACCACACCATGATTAAACTTGGAAGTCCGAATTCCTTCGCCCACATTATCATCCATTTTTCAGCTGTAATACTCAGTCAAACCCTATTTTACTGCACTTCTTTCAGATTGAAATCGCAGAACTTCATTGCAGTAGTACCTTTTGTCCAAACAATGACAAGATAACACAAGTTTGAGGATAAAGTATTAAGCAAACTTATTTACCTTTTCCACACCTGAGGATGAAGGGCACACCATCCCACCTCTCGTTCTGGACAAAGAGAGCCACACTCGCAAAGGTGGGCGTTACAGAGCCTAAATCAGAATGAGATTAAAGGGAAGAGAGGGGAAACAAAAATTGTTTAAGTCAAGAGATTCTTTAGAAAATCATGCTTCTAAATACACTGATTATATGAATATTAATATGTAATTTCAAATCTTGGGAGGTTTTTTATATACATTTTGTAATTCAATAGTACTAAAGAGTGATGCTTCCATGAAGAAATGCTATGAAAGATGTCTATCTGGTTTAGGATCTTCCTTCATCTATAAAAGCAAAAGGTTTGGAAAGTGAGACCTTAATACTAGACAAAACTTGTATCAAAAGAAGCCAATGACATGCAGCAGAACTTCTGTAAAAAAAAATTATGCATACATGACTACCATACTTCAAAGAAATAACTCACATACTAATAGTGCAATGCACAGGATTTGGTTTTCCTGGTCACAAAAAAATTCTGCATCCCTGACATTGGAGCTGTAAATTTGTGAATTCCAACATGGAATATAATGCAATTTAGAAGATGCTTTGGGATAAAAAAAAATTTACCCCTCGAGATGAAAAATACAAATTATGGATAAATCCAGAGGATTCCCAACCCTGAACACAAGTACTAAGCAGTTTATCTGATTTGAGGAAATTAGCAGCCATACACTTATGCACACACACACATACACATTATTTACCCTATGAATGAGCATCCAAGTAAACATGCATTGTCTTTACTCAATTCAATCATGCACAACCTAACCACATACCTTTAGGCACGGTGGGATCATCAAGGTAACCTTGTTTGGCGTCTCCACTGGCGTTGGGGTCACCAACATACTGACCCAGCACCACATTTTTCAGGTCTGGAGAATGAATGCTTTTGAGGACTTTGACCTGTAAAAAAAATAAACATAAGTGCCTCTTAGATGGCATTGGTGGTGACATAAGAACATAAGTGGATAACTTTGCTTATCAGACACTGTATCAGCTTAAGGTAGGTTTTTTTTTTTACTATCTCAAATACTTTTAAGCACGATCTCAACAGGTAGAAATTTGGTGACCCAAAGTAGGCTGGGACTTAATAAAGTATAAATAAGAATCTTTTTGCAGTGATGACTATAGCCAGTGTCGCAAACCCAAATACCTCACCAGGGGGGGCTCTCGTGGTCTAGAGGTTAGTGGTGTCTGCCTCTCATGGCATTGGTTGTGGGTTCAATCCCAGGACGGTGCCGGCACGTTATCCCCAATAAATTTCTTCTTCTTCCTCCTCTTCTCTTTCTATGCCTTGTCTACTCTTTCAACTAATTTTCTGACTCTTCCTCTCACCCTCTTCTTTGTCTCCTCCAAAGCCCTGCTACTCTTGTCGCCTGCTTGATTCTCTTCTCTTCTTCCTTGTCTGCTCCTTCTCTTTCAACCACATCCCTGATCTTAGGGTAGGTAAGATCAAAACACCTAGTCTTCTCCAATAAGGACGAAAGACTTCGGAGGCCCCGTGTGTACGTTGCGCACATTTAAAGATCCCTTGGTGTTTGAAAATCGAAAAGAGTAGGCCTATTAGTTAAAAATTAATCCCTAACCAAAATTACTTTGGAATGAATCTGGGCGCCGAAATGACCTTTTAGAGTCGATGGAGCCCTAAATCCCGAACCAAACAAACAAACAATCACCTTTTCATTTCGAATGTCCTCAGCATGGGTAGACGGGGGCTTCTCCATGGCAACTAATGTTAAGATTTGCAACAAGTGATTCTGCATGACGTCACTGGAAATGTAAAAAGAGGACAATGGTCAAACAAAGAAACAATTCTTAGCACAGCAAATACTTTTCAAGCAGTAATCATTTACTGACTAATAACTGCATATACACAATTATGCCATGGCACCTATTGAGATTAAACTGTCTCATGTTATGAAAATTGCCCCATTCCTCTCTGTCTTTACAATTTGTCAGTAGTACTCAGCTCCAATTTTCTTCTTTCTGCTCCAGAGGTCAACTGGAGCAATTGTCTATGTAATGAAGGATTTTCAACGCAACAGAATAGAATAGACAAAGAAACTCTGACATTGCCCGGCGTCTTCAAACAAACTAAAATTTAGGTACCTATATAGCAAGTTATGATATGATTTACAAGAAAATGTTGTAAAAGCCACGATCAAACAAAATCAAGATAGATACGCACACATACTTTTTCTTCCTCTGCGATCCCTTGCTAGAGCTCAGGGGTAAGTCACAATGACTGAATTTTACACACATGGCCTATTTATCCTCAAGTGGCTTGTGTTTCCACAGGTGCACTGCAGGGTCCCCATGTCATACAGGCACCCAGTTCAGTTTTCGATGGGTACTCTTATTGTTTAAACTGAGAAGAGTGGTTTCAGTTATGATGCATTTTTGCTGCCTTGTGTATTATGCATCAGAGCGGAAGGTGACGTTCTTTGCTTCCCCTGGTGGTGGCCCCACACCTCTACAGGCAGCACATACTTCAAAATTGGTTACCAGTTTTACGTCCCCTGAAACACTGTAAGGTCATTGAAGAGACGGGCTACTTCGACCCTGCCTGAGAGGGAAAAAATCCCAGCAGAAAAAAACCCAAATTGTCCGCGATCGGGGATCAATCTAGGGTCATCCCGCATTCAAGGCGAAGAGCCTAACCATTACACCACAGCGCCGGTCAAGCAACTCTAAATGGCATGATTTGATTATGGCTCCGCACCTCCACAGGTGGCACATACTTAAAAACTGAAAGCTTCAAGCAACTCTAAATGATATGATTGGATTACACTTCTTTCTCAAAGATGGGCATCTTTTCATCCTTCACAATCTGACATCTATATCCTCCAACCAACACTCCCAAGTATTACTGCTTCCATTACCAGTAGTTGGACTAACAAAGAAATTATTACTTACCGCAGAATACCAAATTCATCAAAGTAGCCACCACGACCCTGAGTACCAAAGGGCTCTTTGAAGGAAATCACAACGCTTGCGATATTGTCTCTGTTCCAGATTGGGCTGAAGATTCTGTTACCAAACCTAAGGGAAAAGACAAAGACTATGAAAGAAACATCTGGTTTGTCTATCTCATTAATAATGAGGGAAGCTTTTTTTGTTTCTAAAGAAAAACAAAAAACAAAACAAAACAAAACATGGGAAATGTGGGGAAGGGAGGAAGTATGCAATATGACATGATGGCCTTTAAAACATGTTACAGAAAACTAAAAAGCACTAAATGTAAGTAAGTTAACACAAACTACCAATTGACTTGCACTGAGCTTTCCATACCAAGTCCACACATTAATTTGGATTGTGATTTTTTTACTCACCTCAATACCATAAGATTCTGCACCATTTCTTTTCCTAAGTAGTGGTCAATACGATACAGCTCCTCTTCTTTAAATAGAGCAGCTAGATGGCTGGACAGTCTGTTTGAACTCTCAAGGTCTCGGCCAAAAGGTTTCTCCACAACAATTCTTGACCACTTGTCCCTAGAAGAGACATTAACAAATGTTCAATTACATAAAATTGCTTAAGTGAAAACATCTGAAGAAGCCAGCATCTCTTTAAATAAATAATTTCTACAAAATGCAGACCTTGTCTAGAGTGTTAAAAAATCTGACACAATGAGACAGTCAACTGATGATTATTTAATGTACCTAATTCACTATCCCCTGATATTGATGTTTTGCTTCATGGTATGAATTGATCCGAGAAAGAGAAAGGAGGAGAGACCAGGGCAATCTCGGTGGGGAGAACTGTGAGGGGATATGAAAAGGGCGAATCTGAAATAAGACTGAGATAGAAAGGAAAATACGATAAGACACATCACACTAAAAAATTCTACCTAATGGATGTGATGGGGTTTGAGCTGAAAGGTGATAACATAAATGTCATATAGATTTCTTGTGACAAGGTTCAGATTTTCATGGCAATGATAGAGGGTTGTTCTGTTGGTATTGGGTTCCCTTGAAACACTAGGTCATTCAATATATGGAACCCCGTCATATTGAACATTTCCAAAGAGACACAGGTCCAGACCATAAAAACTCTGGAAAATAATCCCAATGATTCCAGTACATGACCTTTGTGTCCTGAAGGTACTTTACTATTAGGCGACAAACACCTATCTAATTATAAATAAAATGATATACTTTTGCATCCCACCTACCCTTTGGACATGCAGACAGCTTTGACATTGAGTGTCACAGACTCAAAGACTGATGGAGGCAAGGCCAGGTAGAAGAGGCGGTTGCAGCTCCCCTTCTCCTCAATGGCCTTGTTGAGTCGCACAAAGTCCTCTGTCTTGTCATAGCTGCCCGCCACATAATCATTCAACTTGAAAAACTCTTTCAGCTTGGGCTCTTCTCCTTCTTTTATCTGAAATTTCCCAGGGAGAGAAAAACAGAAAGCTTCGATAAAATTATCTTCAATTTCGATGAATCCATCTTTGAATCTGAAGTTAACCAAGGTTAGAAAAACAGGAAGTTTTGCTAAAACAAATAATGCTAGTGAATCAACGTATTCCTAATTTATTACATGATCAGCTAAGTCAATCAACTACTGTATACAAGTTGTGCGTTTCACTGAGTAGTAGCAGATGTCAATCATGATGAGACAAAAATAAAAATGAGACAATGCCTCTCTTTTTACAACAAAAGAAAGATCTGAAGAGAGAGAGCTTTAACCTCAAATAAGTAGCTCATGATTGGATAGCATAACATGTTTCTAACATTTGATTGGTCCGAACTTTGATGAACCTGCAGTGCTTCATTAATTAGTACTGTTGTATTCTGATGAAAGGGGAAAAAGTCTTTCATAAGTTTTACCCTTTTAGATCACCTTCGAGCACTTCACCTGTGGACTGTGGACCCACATTTTGTCATTACCCAAGTAGTGAATTCCTTGGTGGAGATCACCATATTGCCTTTTCACTAACAGGGATCATGCAGTGGGGTCTGTAGTGAAAAGGTTAGGCCCTTTGCCTACCACTTAAAGGACAGGAGTTTAAACCCCACACGAGGCTATTCGTTTGATAATGTCTGTCTTGTTTTTTCTGCTGGGATAGTGTCCCTCTCAGCCTGGATTAGCCCTGAGAGGCAGGGTCAGAGCAGCCCACCCCTTAAATAGTGTTGCACAGGAGGTTAAGCCAAAAACTGAACTAAAACAGAAACTACACCATTCATGCATCACATTCTATGGGACAAGAAACACAACCAGGATAATATTAGTGTCAGAATCTAGAACAACAAGACTGTGAGGGATAACTCAAAAGAACTCTGTAGCTAAACAATTAATGTGTAACATGTTGCTAGCCTCCTAACAATACCTGTAATACAATCCACCAGCTAATTACCATATTATGAAGAGAGAAAAAAACTATATATATGCAGAGGGATTCATGCTTTGTGTTAACTGATACATTTATTAATATGTATCATGAACAAACTTCCGAAGTCAGTGTCAGTCTCGCATTATACCATGCTATGAACATGAACCTGCGAGACCAGGTTTACACCTCATATCACTGGTAAACTACGAATGGTTATGTTGTAAGTAATCATCCACACTTAGTTGCTCAAACCATGTGAAACTAATCACTTAGTTTTCCAGCGTTCACCAAGTTTCCTGCCGTTTGCTGCATTACCAAGCATTGTTTTCCCCCTGAACGACACAGGAGTGGTCCTAATAACCTGTTAGTAGAGTTAATAGTTCAATCCATTGCTCAGTTTTTATGCTAGAAAAACCCCTGGTTATTTTCATTGCAGTGCATTTAGGTGCAGATCTGCCCCCTTCTCTCCGGGAAATCCCACAACTGTTGTTACTAGTTTCATCGAGTATGGGACAGCTCTATTGTTGTGCCCATGGCAGTCCTCCCTGACAACCCAAGCAATCTGAAACCTTTAAATTTTGTGCATCTTTACAGCAGTACAGCTTCGAAAGTATACGCTACAAAGAGTTCCCTTCTTAATAAATCATTGGCTTCAGACCTACCTTCATAAAGGGCAAGCAGTTTTTCTGAATGGTTTCCATGGTCAACTTGCTTCTTGCATAACCGATGAAGTAGGTCTTTGGAGGAAGCAAGCCATCCTTGAACAGCCACCTAAGATATTTTAATGCAAAATTTATTGGAAGTCTGTTGCAACTCTTTCTCAGCAAAAGCATAGACATGTTGTATACAATAATATATTATACACAATCAAACCCGTGAAATGTTTATCTTTAATACAACAGATTTAAAAAAATTTTAATACTTAAATACTACCAGAGAAATATCATATGATGTCCCATACAACACATACCTCTTTAAATATAGTACCAGTATATGTCCATAAAATACAATGTTTGAGGATGCTGATTTGTGAATAATTTCATTAGATACACAACCCACAATTTAATCACCATAAAAAAAATACTAAGCAAATTGATACATGTTCAATCAAATTTGAAGTGAGACATTTATAGATGGAACATGCTAGTTATTTAGTTGGAAGTTTTACGGGCACTGATTACACAATATAAGGTCATATCAGTGCCAGGAAGTACATTAGGACAATAGCAGCACAAGAAAGAAGCAGGAGCAGATTACATCTAAGCACTCACCAACCACCCACCACGAAACAAAGGCCTAGAAGAACAAATATTAATTTACTCACCAAAGGGTTGGATAAATCTTTTTCTTTGCAAGGTCGCCCTGAAAATGAGAAAAACACAACAAAATATTTTAATCAAGCAAAAATAATTTTCCTTTATTTGCCAAAAGTAACAGCATCAAATTTCCAGCAAAATCTCAGAACTTGTAACTAAGAATTAAACATGATTCTTTCATGCTTTTATATATCCAAAAAAGGACCATGAGCTGTCCAATTCGAGCAACTTCAAATTACTAAACAGTGTTTCTTTGAATTTTCATCAGTGCCCTCAACTGTCAGATCAGGATGTCACATGACATACTATAGTCTGGAAACAAGGTTAAGGCCAAAACTCAAAACAGATGCTAGCCCCAAAATTCTTCGAATCAATGTACATTTTGCAATTTAATCCTGTGGAAACAGATAAAAGTCGGTGCATGCATGTACACTCGCGAGTATGTATATATGTGTGTCCCTGTGTACAGTGTGTGTGAGCGAGCATGAAATGTAGGTATTAGACAGCAGTGTTGTCATGTGTTTAAATGTTTATTTCCATATTATTATGTTTATGCTTTATGTTTTACCTTTTATTTGTGAACATTGATTGCATTCACACTCAGTGTTCTGAAATACTGCGTAAAGGCTTTATGGCCAGCAGCCTAATAAAGTAAACTGAACCTGTTTTAAACTAACAGTGTCAACGATTCCTTTCGGCCCCAATGTGTTGACTTCATTTTTATGCAGACTTGACTATACTGTTACAGTCAAACCTGCCCAAGATGACCAATCATTGTAGAGAGAAAAATGGCTGGGTAAAATCCAAGCAGATCGAGTCAGTGACAATAAGAAAGAAAGAAAAGTGTTAGTGTTAGGATTATAATTATAGTTAGAGTCTTACTCTAACCCTAAATCCTAACCTTACTAACCCTCACTCTAGCCATAACCCTGACTTAAACCTTAACCTTATATGTTAGTTGTAACAAGAATTTTGGTCCCGTTGACCCGATCTACTTGGATCCTGCCAGTGGCTGTCTTCTTGGACAGGTCAGATGAATATAAGTTATAAGTGAAAATTCAGACTTCATTTTGAAGTGAGATGTTTTAAAAGAGGCTGGTTTTGGGCTTTGTATATTTTTTATAGTTCAAAATGTATCAGACTGGGGAGATAGAGAACCAGGAGGGGGAACAAAGAATTGTGCCCTCGCCGTAGAGGTTTTAAAATGAATGACAGGTGTCTGAGAAGAAGTGGACAAATTCTTTTAATTTTAATGATGAATTAGGCTAATTAATTAGGCATTGTAACACATCTTTGATAAATCCTGCATTTTGATTGGTTAAATAAGTGTCTGTCATTTAGCGTATACATCAAGT
>JAUKPP010052838.1:7500-16724 GCA_032273245.1 Phyllaplysia taylori | reverse complement strand
ATAGCGCATCATTATCCCCGCTCGAAAGAAACGAGATTTAGTCATGTTGGGTAAGAAAGTATATGTAATGATGATGGATTTAATTAAAATAGAAATAGCGCATCATTATCCCCGCTCGAAAGAAACGAGATTTAGTCATGTTGGGTAAGAAAGTATATGTAATGATGATGGATTTAATTAAAATAGAAATAGCGCATCATTATCCCCGCTCGAAAGAAACGAGATTTAGTCATGTTGGGTAAGAAAGTATATGTAATGATGATGGATTTAATTAAAATAGAAATAGCGCATCATTATCCCCGCTCGAAAGAAACGAGATTTAGTCATGTTGGGTAAGAAAGTATATGTAATGATGATGGGGATTTAATTAAAATAGAAATAGCGCATAAGCCTATCTCCGCTCGAAAGGAACGAGATTTAGTCATGTTGGGTAAGAAGGTATTTGTCATAATGATGGATTTAATTTGAATAGCGCATATTCCCGCTCGAAAGGTACGAGATTTAGTCATGTTTGGTAAGAAGGTACATGTAATAATGATGGATTTCATTTAAACAGCGCATATCCCAGCTCGATAGAAACTAGATGAAGTCGCGTTGTGTCTGGAGGTACATAATAATGATGTGTCCACTGACATGTTTTGTCAGTTGCAGGCCAGACTCATCTATATATGATATACATATACATGTATGAGCCTGGCCTGCTACTGACAAAACATGTCAGTGGACGCTCGGCCTTATCCAAGCAGGCTAAAGTCATCCAGAAACTTTCTCAGCAACCTGGGAACCATACGTACACGCAAGTAGCCTACAATGGCTATACTAACTACAGCTATGTCTTTTTTTTGTTAAATATGAGCGCGCATCAATGTGCGATACTTTTCCTTAGGCCGCACGTCCACTAGCATGTTTTGTCAGTTGCAGGCCAAACTCATCTATATAAAATTATGATATAATATACATATGAGCCTGGCCTGCAACTGATAAAACATGTCAGTGGACGCGCGGCCTTAGTAACAACCATCGTCCTTGCTTTCATGGTACAATCAACATCGTTGCATAAGTTTCGTGCCAGGAAGTAAATAGAGGCAAAAGTATCTCTGAGAAAGAATTAGAGGGAGCAGACAATACCAGAGCGCCCACCAACCACATGCGGGTAATCCAGAACTGCCGATATAGAAAGAATACTATTGGAAAGAGAAAACTGGCAGGCTTAAGGTCGAACCCCCCACTCACACCCACCTTCAACTCCACTCCTCTACGTGTTAGGCAAAGAGTCTAATCATTACACCACAGAACACGGTGTTCATTATTGGGAGCCTAATCTCTTCTGGTTTGGTTACCAGTTTTACGTCCCCTGCAGCACTGTAAGGTCATTTAAGAGACGGGCTACTTCGACCCTGCCTGTCAGGGCCAACCCGGGCTCAGAGGCAAAACATTCCAGCAGAAAACCCCCCAGATCGTCCGCGATCAGACATCGAACTGGGGTCTTCCGCATGCAAGGCGAAGAGCCTAACCATTACACCACAGCGCTGGTGCACAATCTCTCGCTATACCTTTGCAATATTACTGGGGTGGCTGGACACGAGCAATAGAAATGACTAATTTACTGTGAACTTGCATTGGTTTGGTTAGTTCGGTTACCAGTTTTACGTCCTCTGGAAGACTGTAAGGTCGTTTAAGAGACGGGCTACTTCGACCATGCCTGCCAGGGCCAACCCGAGCTGAGAGGGAAAAACTCCCAGAAGAAAAAAGCAACCGGAGATCGTCCGCACCCTGGATAGAACTCGGTTCTTCTGCATGATAGGCGAAGAGCCTAAACATTACACCATAGCGCCGGTGTTCATTGGTCATGGAAGGAACGAGCAACCAACAGCTAATATATAAGAGAAACGTGGTTTGGTTTGGTTTGGGTTTAACGCCCCATGCATCACTCTAAGGTCATTTAAGAGTCGGGATCTGGGAGTTTAACGTCTATCTCCGACTAGATGGAGGGTCCGAGCCATGAAAATTCCGAAAAAAATCTCGGTGAACCTCCCCTGATTCGAACCCGGGACCTCCTCATCTGTATTCGGGCGCACTACCACTCGGACATCGATGCTCCCCACTGAGAAGTTTAAGCATCTATAAATACATAGCTTCAAACAAACAACAACAATCAATCAACCGACAAATCACACAGCATTGAGAGAGAGAGAGAGAGAGAGAGAGAGAGAGAGAGAGAGAGAGAGAGAGAGAGAGATTGAGTGTTTCACTCGTAAGAAAATTTTCAATAATCGCAAAAACAAAACCAACTCCCCCAAAAATAACAACACCCCCTACCACCAGCAAACAAAAACAAAAATAAGACAACACAATCGCTAAAACCTTCCATGGACAAACTACATAACGAGATCTCTACAGCGTAATGCTAACGACGGCAAAGGCCCGAACCCAACAGGGCGATCGATCGGAGGGGAGAAATCGATTCTAACACGACAGAGGCACAACACTTGGACTGGGCCGAAAGTCGTTTCACTAAAAAAAAGTTCAGATAAACGATTGCATCTACCGGTACATGTGAAAATCCGAAGAAAAAAAATTATAATTTGAGGCGCCCAGCTTGAGCTGAATTACACGTGTTAAAGAAATGTGATGGTCAAAAGAAGTTTGTTTTTTGTTAGCTTTGTTTTACACCCCTTATAATACTGTAAGGTCACCGGCGCCGTGGTGTAATGGTTAGGCGCTTCGCCTATCACGCAGAAGATGTGAGTTCGAGGCCCTCGTGGGATAGTTTGTTTGATCGAGTATAATAATATCTCCGTTTTTCTGCTAGGACAATGTCATTCTCAGCCCGGGTTGGCCCTGACAGGCAGGATCGAGGTTGCCCGTCCCTTAATGACCTTACAGTGTTGCAAGAGACGTTAAGCCAAAACCAAAATCAAACTGTAAGGTCACGTAAGAGGCGGGCGACTTTGACCCTGCCTGCAAGGGCCAACCCGGTCTGAGAGGGACACAACACCCAAGCAGAAACTTGAAAATGCTCGTCCAACGCGAGGATCGAACTCTGGTCCTCGGTGTGCAAGGCGGAGAACCTAGCTATAACACCACAGACGTAGACTCAATGCTCATGTGTTGGGATAAATACACGTTCTAAAATACGATGAAGTTTAATTACAAATAGTTCAGACTGAAACACGTTATAAAATAAGGTGAACTTAAATTACTAACAGTTTAGAATGAAACACGATATAAAATACTTTTAATTACTAATAGTTCAGAATGAAACAATCTCAAATCCATACAGTTCAGCCAAGTAATCTGCCATTTCACAAGATATAAAACACCAACAGTTACATACTGACGTACGCTTTTGCAGTCCATAAGCCGATGGCAATAATAACCTGATTTAACTGAGAAAAAATCGTTTGAGGTGAGTGTGTGTTGCACGGGAGGGGGGGGGGGGGTGAGAATGGGAATTCCCAATGGCAGAGGGTCAGAACGAGCCGATCTCATTCATGATCCTCAAACCGCAACATTGCGGTTACGAATTCTATAGAGGCAAGCCGTTGAACTTCAGACATAATATTATCATTTATGCTGAGTAATGAAATCATGAAATTCCGTCCGCTTGGTTGATGGATATATGGGGTCATTTCACTGCCAGGAATTTAAGTAGATAAGGACAACGGAAACACATGGAAAGAAGTAAAAGGAGCAGACCACACCAGAATGCTTGCCGACGGAGTTAGAGTTACTTATTTATAGAGGCAGCAGCTTCTTTGGCTGTTTTAGCCTCAATGCTGCACTACCGCTATTATGTGTTACGCTGATTCATGAAACACGACATGCAACAAAGGCTCACGAATTTCTTAGGAGCATCAATATGTAGGTAAGATCGTTCAGCCCCAGGATAAATAGACTAGGTCAACAGAAAGATAAACTTACAAAGACTTAGAAGGAAGAGACCCCACCAGAGCGCTCATCAATAATCCAAAACCTCAACACTATGGACATTGTATAATGCTGAATGATGACATGATAGAAACCTATTTATCCCTACCCAAAAATACTTTGGAATGGTTTTGGGCGCTGAATGACCTTATAGAGTTTTATGGAGCCCTACAACCCTAACCAAGAAAAAAAAAAGAAAAAAAGAAAAAAAAAGAAACCTGTTTGTTTTGTTTGGTTATAATTTGGATATGTAAGCTTTTTTCAGGTTAAAACAACAACAGAACCTGGTGCCTCTATAAATACTCGTAAGTAACTTCAAATTTCTAAGTAATTTTTTTTTACTAGTATTTTTCTTTTACTGCCAGGAAAATTAAAAGTGCTATAATAATAGTCACACTAACAGAGAAATAGATGGAGCAGATTACACTGCAGCGCCCTCCAACCTCCTTCTACCTCAAAACTACGTGCGACAAGTATTGTGCTGAGTAATACAATAAGAATAGCGTCCTCACCCTCTATTATTGCGTGGTTTCTGTGTGACTCATACACGTGTGCTCAAAATTACTACATCGCAAAATCAGGAAGTTAGACATATATAATATTCATAACAAACAACAACCCCGTTCACCAGATGCATAAAAAATAAATAAATGAATATCAAATAAGTGTTGACAGGCGCTTGTTGAAGGCGTGCTAAGGAATATCAATAGAATACGGAGCGATTTAGTGAAAAGAGCAACTCAGGTTAAGCCCTATGGAAAGATTATTACACTACATCTATCTCGATCGATTCGATGTGTTTATCGTTAAGCTTAAAACGTGATAAGGCTATTAGTGTTAAATGGGGACTCACGATCTCAATGACGTCAAGGATGACCTTGACATTTCTGTGTTATGAATGGGGACACGTGGAGGATCGGTCGGTCGAGAAGGGGAGGGGAGGGGGGGGGGGGGATGTAATCGGACAGAGGGGTGGAGACTTCAAGACTTTCAGTCGTGATCACCGTTTGCCATCTGCTGCACTTCATTAAGGACGGTGTCCTCGAGTGCTGAGACAAAAGGACACGGCCAGACGATCCATCCGATCATTCGATTGGTTTGGTTTGCTTACCAGTATTTTTATGTCCCATGCAACACTGTACGGTTTTTAAGGTGCGGGTTACTTCGATCCTGCCTGTCAGGGCCTACCCAGACTGAGAGGGGAAATCCCAGCTGCGAAAAAACCCACAGATCGTCCGTGACCGGGATCGAGCTCGGGTCAATCGCATGATAGGCGAAGGGCCTAACCATTAGGCTACAGCGCCGGTGATCATTCGGTATGATGAGACAACGTGAAGGTGTTTGTTCGTTCCGTGTTAATTAGCCTTAAAGTTTCTAATAACTCGTTTTGCAATATATCCATTGCAGATTTGATGAAGCACGACATACAACATGAGGCTTATAAGATCTGAACGACCTACCAAGTCCAAGATATGATTTAAAGAAGGAAAGAAAAACCGAACAAGCAAAAGAAAAAAGATAAAGCCTACGCCAGGAAAGGAAAAGGGCAAGGTTTCTCCTTCACAACTCAGAAATCACACTTTTCTCTTCCATTACGTGATCGATACGTATCCTTGGCAAAAACAACTATTTCTTTAACTTCGCTTCAAAACAACATTTTGCTCTTTTATCATCGTGAACCTATTGAAGCATTAATGAAAAAAAAAAAGGTATATTGATTTTCGTTATTTTCATATTCGTAAGTTTTAACTAATTATATAATATGATTTTTCGGGATCGGGTCTTGGCCTGTGAAAGTACGCAATGTGCACCGAGCTTAAGTCGAACGTCTGCAGTGAGTGGCCGAGCAGATGACAGTGCAAGTCAGCGAGTTATTAAATATTCGGTTATTATCGGATGTTTCTCTTTGTAGATATCCAATCAACCGAATACTATATCCGTGCAACTTTCCAAGAATGATAGGCGCCTTTTTACGTAAAAGACTAACCATTTCAGACTTTAGACTTTTAGCTTTGGTGCACAAAATGAAAACGAATGCAAGCAAACTCAAAGGAGCAAGAAAAGGATATTCAAATCAACAGAAAAAAACTAGCGCCCCAATAAATAAGTAACTTCTGACCAAGAGAAAAAGAATCACCGAAGCCAAGTTTGATATCAGCAAAGATGTAATTGCGGCTTCGATTACGGTATGCCTTTGGCAAGGTAAGAGTCTGGATTCGCATCGTGATTCTTCCAAAATTATTTCAGACAATTACAATGTGGCAAAGTAAAAAGTCTGAATTTGGTTAGAAAGGCTTTTAAAATTATTTAGACAAACTTTGGGAAAGCAAGAATCTGGATTCTACACAACAAGGTGGGACTTTTGAACTTCTTCTTCTTCTTCTTCTTACACTCCTTCTTCTTCGTTTTCTTCCTCCCCTTCTTCTTCTTCTTCTTCGCCTCTGTTAGATAATCACAGGTCAAGTTAGTCTGAAATCGTATTGTGAGTATTTTAATACGATTTAGATAACCGAGCAAATCATCCGGATGAAGTCCACCGTCTCCAGACTCCAGTGCACGTTCTGAGTGGTGCATCCTCTGCTGGTGTTTATGGTGGGTTTCCCGCGCATTACTCACACACGCCTGGTCGATAGCACGACCCGAGGGGGGAGGATGACACGGGGCAGATATGGGGGGAGGATAAACTCCTTTGGTGGTGTCCAGATGAGGGATGGGAAAGAGAGAGAGAGAGGGAGAGAGAGAGAGAGAGAGAGAGAGAGAGAGTGAAAAAGCGAAAGAGAAAAGGAGAGAAAGAGAGAGAAGGGGAGAGGAAAGAGAGATAAAGAGAGAGAGAAAGAGAGAAAGAGAGAGAAGAAAAAGAGAGCGAAAGAGAGAGAGACAAAGAGAGAGAAAGAAGAGAGAGAGAGAAAGAGAGAGAGAGAGAGAGAGAGAGAGAGAGAGAGAAAAAGAGAAAGAGAGAAGGAGAGAGAGAGAGAGAGAGGAAGGTGGTCCTTTTCTTTGGTTTTGGGTCCTAGTTTCACATCCCTTGCAATACTGTAAGGTCATATTTATGGTTTAGTGTATGTGCTAGTTCGGCCTTGCCTATCACGGCCAACCCGGACTGAGAGGGACACTGTCACAGCAGACAAACTGCCCTTTGTGGGCCTCGAACTCATGTCCTCTGTGTGGGAGACGAAGAGCCTCACCACCCCACAACAGACGCCGGTCAGTGGGGATGATCATGGTAGCTAAGATTTTTGTTGTTGTTGTTGTTTCTTTTTGGTTTTGGCTTAACGTCCCTTGTAACACTGTACGGTCATTTAAGTTAGTTCAAAGTTAATTGTTTATAGAGGCGCTAACATCTTTGGCTGTCTTAGCCTCGTCATTTATAGGACGGGCTACTTCGACCCTGCTCGTCAGGGCCAACCCGGGCTGAGAGGGACATTGTCGCAGCACAAAAAAACGAAGATATACTCGATCAAACAAACTGCTCCACGCGGGCCTCGAACTCATGTCCTCTGCATGATAGGCAAAGCGCCTAACCATTACACCACAGACGCCGGTAGCAAAGATGAAAAGATGATAAGATACAGCAGTACACGATCATATCCCCCCCCCACCCCCCCCCCCACCCCACTGTCCCATCTCTCAACCCCCATCCAAAATTCTCTACGCCATCCTCGCCTATCCGCGAACTCACCTAAACACGAGCAGTATTCTTGTCAAGCACATGACACACATGGGAAGAAGAACATCATGTATTGTGATGTTTACTCGACCCACACCGTCTAACAACCTGACCTAGCGCAAGTACATGTACATAATAATCATAGCATATTTACTTAACGGCAACTAACATCTGGCACCCCAAAAATCAGGACACGCGACAAAAAAACAAAACAAAAATTAAAAATGGAAGAGAAACATCGGAGTGCGCTCTATTCTGGTGCATCTTCCTAATAGAGCTGTCCCATACTCGATAAAAATGGTAACAACAGCGGGATTTTCCGGAGAGGAGGGGGCACATCTGCACCTAGATGCACTGCAATAAAAACAACCCTGGGTTTTTCTAGCCTAAATACCGAGCAAGGGATTGAACTATTCGATTTGAGCGCTTCTCTATAGCCAGTTTTATGCACTTTTACAACAACAGGTCGGAAATTATTTGACGATGGACTTGCTTCTATGGTGTAATCGTTAGAACCTTTGCCTTTCAGCCTCACGTGAAGGACGAATGTTCGATCCCCACGTTGGGGCGACGACTGGGTGACCTTCACTAGTTTGGTGCATTTGGTTTTTTCTCACGGTGTTGTATTCGAGGTCACGATCAGAATCAAGATCGGGACCAAGAACAAACTTATAGCCTTCCCACGTGTTAGTACCTCGATTTCTTCACACGCGCTAGTGGGAGCAGCCACGACTTATAATAACCTAATAATAATACATGTGATTGCATTTATAAAGCGCATATCCCGCTCGAAACCAGGCGAAGAGGCTAACCATTACACCATAGAATTCTTATCTCATCATGTCCTAGTCTACCTCATCACCACGGACGTCGGTGTATCCAAGGTCATGGCCAGAATCCAGGTCAAGGCCAAGAGCAAACAAACTCTTCCACGTACCTTACGGATACCTCGATTGATTCACACGCGCGGTTTGGTAGAGGACAGAACCCGAGCAGGAACCCAACGGTCATACGATACGAAGCCGTTTTGTGCGTGGTTTGGTTTGGTTTGGTTCTTTAGTCTTACGTCCCTTTTTAACAATCCTACCAGAACGGCGCTGATGCTCGTCCCCACTTTAGAAACGAACCCGGGTCTTCTTTCTGATTGGCAAGGAGCCTAACTATTACACCACAGACACCGGTGTGAAAACAAAGTGCATCTTACATTGTAGAGAACATTCAAACAAACCACACTACCCCCCCTCCTCCCTCCCTTTCCCCCTCACTTTCTCTTCACAAGCACCACTTGCGCATTTAAACCAACCGTCTACAAACCGGCACTGTGATGTAATGGTTAGGCTCTTCGCCTTGCAAGCGGAAAACCCTGGTTCGATCCCCCATCGCGGACGATCTGGGAATTTTCCTGCTGGGATGTTTTCCCTCTCAGCCCGGGTTGGCCCTGACAGGCAGGGTCGAAGTAGCCCTTCTCTTAAATGATTTACAGTGTTGCAGGCGACGTAAAACTGGTAACCAAACCAAACCAAAACCAACCGTCTACATGCCAAAAATCTATACAAGGCCATCTCGTCATCTCAGATCTGGTTCAATCCAAAGGCTTCGGCTTTAGTGGGAGCTTCATGGTTTGGTT
>JAUKPP010052838.1:0-2500 GCA_032273245.1 Phyllaplysia taylori | reverse complement strand
CATAATAATATGCTGGCATACACATACGCTCACTCACGCACGCGCGCACACATGCTGCCACGCACATACACTCACGCATGCACACGTGCGAACACATGATGGTATGCACATATGCTCACTCACGCACACATACGGACACAGGCTGGCACGCACATACACTCACTTACGCACATACACTCACTTACGCACATACACTCACTTACGCACATACTTTTCCTGGTATGATTGCTCATTAACTTCCAGTTTTTAAAGCTTCGTATTTGAAGCTAGGCCTCGATATAGAACATGTGTACTCAAAGAGCTTATAATTTCATAGACAGATGCAAGCTCGGTCTGGATTAGTAAGCGGAAAGAGAAAGAAAATGTATACGCAAAAGAGTATAAAAATTCCTACTTTATCGCGTTACTACGTCATAAGAGAGTAAAAAACTAAAATCATGACGTGGTTGATATGAATAAATATTTATCGCTAATTTATAGGTTTTCGATTCACAATAATTTGATGAGATTTTCTGTTTGCTCGTGCACTCTAAAATAAAAGTGTGTCTTGTTCTATTCATCTGGTAGTTATTAAGACGTGTTTATTTATAGAGAAGGCAGCTTTTTTTTGGCCATTTTGGCTTGGACCGTAGCAGAGTGGAGCCGAACATCATGTGACCTTGTCGGATAGGCGCCACGGTTGAAGAAACGCGCTAGGAGTTGCGTCATAAAGGGAGGCAAGTTTCAGCTCTCGGTACTCCTTCTCTCCGGTATACTTCCCCAATTCCCTTCAACTTTGTCCTCGAGATACAGGCGTAGCGTTCATACATGAAAAAGAAAAATGCTTGCTCCATCTTTTTGGCTGCCTGAAAAATCTATTTACATGTGTAATTTTTTTATCTAAGACATTTTCTACTTGTTCTTTTTTCTTAAAACAGTTAATTTTTACCCGCATTTTTATTTTTGCTCACTCCTACTCAGCGAGCGTCCTTCGCCCCTGACTTGAGACACATGTGTTGGAATATTTCAGCCCAGCCATCGACATGGACACGTTTGGCCACGCCCTACTAAGTGCCGTACAGTTCAACCTGCTTAAGACGACCACCTGCTTAAGACGACCACCTGCTTAAGATGACCACCTGCTTAAGATGACCACCAGCTTAAGATGACCACCTGCTTAAGACGACCACCTGCTTAAGACGACCATCTGCTTAAGACGACCACCTGCTTAAGATGACCACCTGATAGACACGACCACCTGCACAAACGATCACATTCTATCGACTCCCAAATTACATTTCTTCTATGTTTTATCCCTCTCCAAGACGACCGCCTGTCTGAAACTACCACTTTTTCTCGATATTAGGTGGTCGTCTTAGACAGGTTTGACTGTATTTATCTCCACGGTTCTTTTCAAACATATACATGGCATGTAGATTAGATATATGATTATTTTGCTTTTGGTTTGGTTACCAGTTTTACGTCCCCTGCAACACTGTAAGATCACTTGAGAGACGGGCTACTTCAACCCTGCCTGTCAGGGCCAACCCGGGCTGAGAGGGAAAAAATCCCGGCAGAAAAACCCCCAGATCATCCGCGATCGCGGTCTTCCGCATGACAGGCGAAGAGCCTAACTATTACACCACAGCGCCCGTGATTATATTGTGCTTATTTTGCACACTGCTTTCACAAACACATACATAAAACACACACACACAAAACCCAGCACATGCACGCACCTAAAATTGCCAGTGTGTAGAAAAACGGCATGTTTGTTTCGTTGAAGTTGGGTGGGTTTTTTTTTACACCGCATGCAACACAGCAAGTCTGAAAGACGCAGTGCTGCGTCGGCTCTACCTGCCAAGGTCAACGTGGGTTGAACCATAAGACGTTTATGTGAGCATCGGGGCGAGGCGAACTGTTTCCCTGGCAGCTGTGGCGGCGTGAATCGTAAACAAAATACTTCAGGGACCAGATGTCTATGATGCAACTTGGTTTGGTTACCAGTTTCACGTCCCCTGCAACACTGTAAGGTTGTTTAAGAGACGGTTAGTTAGTTTAAAGTTGGTTGTTTATAAAGGCGCTAGCATCTTTGGCTGTTTTAGCCTCACTTAAGAGACGGGCTACTTCGACTCTGTGTGCCAGGGCCAACCCGGGCTGTGAAGAAAAAAATCTCAGCAGAGTATAAACAGATCGTCCGCGCTCGAGATCGAACTCAGGCCTTCCGCATGACAGGCGAGGGGTCTAACCATTTGACCACAGTGCCGCTTACGTGAAAGACCTGAGTTCGATTCCCACTTTGTGACGAGCATCTGAGACATTTTGCTGCGATCCGTCCCTATCAGCTCAGGTTGGCCCTGGCAGACAGGATCAAAGAGGCCCAGGTCCTTATGGCGTTGCAAAGGGCGTAAACCTTCATACATATACCATAAGCAGACACCGGCGCTGTGGTGTAATGGTTAGGCTCTTCACCTTGCATGCGGAAGACCCCGGTTCGATCCCCGATCGCAGACGATCTGGG
>JAUKPP010052727.1:0-16726 GCA_032273245.1 Phyllaplysia taylori | reverse complement strand
TGTTGTTCTACTTCCTTTTTTAACACCCTAAGAACCAACTTTTCAAAACACTTCATAACAATAGGTGTTAAGGCGACAGGTCGAAGGTCGTTCATGTCTACATTAAGTTCATGAAAAGTATTCTACCCCTTCTGTCTGTTTTTACGTCCCTAGAATTCTGGACAAAACATGAAAGTCCCCTGTCACTCCACTGGGTGTCTTTGTTTTATTAGAGTCAGAATGATATATTTACCGTGCCATGAATACGAGAAACTCCCCATTTATAAGTTTGTTTACTCTATTTTTGTATGTTCAACTTACCAAAACGCAGAAAAGTTGTACTCGGGTGCGATAGGAAAATCCCGGTACGCATTATAAAAAAATGGTCTATTGGTGTGAAAAAAAGAGCCGACCAATCTGTTCGCCTTCACAGAAAAAAGACAGAAAGATTGTCCGATGGTTGACACATTCTATTGATCTCACTAAGTGCTATCGTCTCTGCTCCTATGCACACGATGTCCTTACTGCAAAACTCACAGGCCATCCAAGTTAGCCTAGGTCTAGAGTCTAGACAATATTAGCGGCACGACAACTCATCAACCACAATAGATAATAATTTAAACTGCTGGGTGTTTTATCCACATTCAGTTTTGAAAAAACACACCGAAAAATGCCATGGAAAGGATGTGTAAACAATTTGGTTGATAAAAAGAAAATGAAAATGTCGATTATATTGATCCCGTGGGGAAATTTTGTATACAATGGCATGTACATTAATAAATAAACTAATACATGTACGTTAATAAAAATGCTCTTATACAATACTAACATTACAAATACACATGAAATACATTATGCATACATTCACTCAATTCATGATCAAGTGAAGAGACAACTGTAAGACAAGATTTGTAATAAATCTTGGACAATCGCTTTGTCTATCAATAAGAGCAGCGTGTTCTAGTATTTCATTATGTCAACGGGTCCATGAGGCAGTTGCTATAAATCATTTTGTGTTCATATTAACTTGCACAAAAGGCTACATTAACACAACTGCCCTGGCCATGTAAAACATTCACCGAAAAGGCCATGGTTGGTAAGCACCATTCAAATCAAAGACAGCTGCAGGAGAAGACCCAGTAGCCGTGACCTTGGTGTGCGCCCCCCACCAAGGTGTATGAGATAAGCACCGAAGCCTCTAAACGAGTCCCCGTGACGTAGTCCATGTCAACAGTGCTCACTGTCCAATCCAAGCGCGGTCGAGAAAAGCAGTGTCAATGGGAGGCCGCGCTTAGTTGTCGCCTCGTTCATAATGCACTGTTGTCACGGAGTGATTGACACCTTTGTTCCCACCCATCCCACCTCTAACTCCATCGCAAAAAATCCGGAGCGAAAGATGCAGCCCAAAACATGTAAGTTCATGTGGACTCTTCATGCCAAGGAGAGCTATCATCATGGAGATAACTAATCGAGGCACTCCAAAACGGCCGGCTGGTGGACCTATCTTGTACATTATCTTTTCAGGCTAGAAAATACAATGTAAAGCTCGCTCAGTCCCAACACGTCAAACGGTGGGGGAAAGCGGTGGAGGTTTAGCTTGGGCCTTAAGTACGACAGTGATCACTCGGGGAGCGTATGGACAAATTATCTCAAGGGATGACACACTCGAGGTTAGGTTATCTATCGTGGTCATAATGAGCGCAGGTAGATAGATGAACATTGAGAGTTCACAGGATCGTGACGTAGTCTAAACTTGCTTAAACTCTTTGCTCTACACATGAAGTTTCTTATCAAGATTTAAGCTGCACTAAAGTGCGTGTGATAACCCGATTAGTGGTGTACGACTTTCTGTTGTAAGCTGAACCTGTCTAAACATAGGCATCGAATTTGATTAAAAGGCACGCCCCCTTTCCATGGGCCAACAATATGAAAGATAATGAAGTCACATACTGCTGTCTTCGGATACAAATAATTTAGTCATAAGAACCTGCTCGGGTGTTAAAGGATAACATCATAGGTTTTTGCGCTCTAAACATAAATGCTGTTGCACGCAAGCAGAAAAAGAAACCGAACAAAGGAAACTGTCGACTTTCCAAAACGAGATTGCCTTAGAATGTTTCTGAAATCACGGACCCCTGTAAGACGGATTAAGGAGACCAATCTGATTGCTATGAAAGAGGACATAGTGCTTTCCATTTGAGAAAACAGGAGCAAACTGCTATGAATACTCAAGTTTATGGTGATTTATGAAAATATCACTTGCGCTGTACAGTATTTTGGGCCTAACGTCCCCGCGAGGACCAGTACTTTGTAACACCTGAGCTTTCAGCCTCGGTTTTTCGGTTATAACAACTTGATAATATGTCTTATTTTAATCAGCTGCATGGTGTTGCCGACCATACCAGTACGGGCACAGGAGGATCGTCCTTTGCACTTTCCACTGATCCGTCCATGGAAGCCACACGGTTTGGCAGCTTGGCTTCTACCCGTGTTCAATATACACACTCTGTGCCTTTTCTTACCCGAGATGCGTACACTGAGATTTCTTCCTTTTCCGACGAAGCCCTTAAGTTTTACGAAGGTCAGCCTTTATACTATCACCACAAACCAGCACCAGAGACGGTCAAGGTTTTCAAACCTGTTCTCCTGTATCACCGCCCTGACTCAGACCAACAAGTAGAGAATCTGGGTAGCGTTTCCGGACAGAAGAGATCCGACATGACGGAAACTAGCGGCGGTGACGTCAGCGGTACGGTGTCACAGACAGTAAGTCGGGAGGATCACCCTGCTCATGAACACACGGACAAGTCATTGACAGAGGAAGAAGTGCCAATAACATCTGAGATCCTCTGTAGGCCTGCTACCCCTGTCTCAAGTGCAGAGAAGTGCAGTAACATCCAGCGTTCTGAGCCCGAATGCAATCACGAGAAATGCGTTTATGATCAACAAAACAATGCAAATAAATGCAGCAGTGTTGAACAATTCACCCATGACCACTCCAGGGCTTCGATAAGAAACACTTCCGTGGACAAAGGGAGTCCGACATCGTCGGCTTTCAAAAGAGTAGCAGCACACTCGTCGGCATTTCGGAGATTTCACAGGAATGAGGCAGCTGTATATTTTCCAGGACCTCATCCTCGTCAGAACGATGTCCACCATACTTTGGGAACCTGTAGTTACTCGCTTTGTGCTGCTTGTGAAATGTACCGTCACTCAATCCATAAAATCCAAACTGCTTTACACCTCAACCCACAATTAATGGGTCATGACCGCCCAAAGCTTCCGGCTTCGTCCATGTACAACGACGAGTTCCTGAGCTATAGGAATTCTGGTAAAGTTTTATCACCACTCGATGGACGGTACATTAGATCGTATGATGAAAACGGTTGCTCCTATTTTCGCGATGCACGTATCGACATGTCGAAAGCTGAGGCTGAGTGGCACACAGTGAGTCCATCGTTGCCCCATTATAACACGGGGAGAGAAACTTTACCAGACGACACCTCGCCAAACCACGAACCACTTCAATGCAACAGTGTCAAACTGAAAAAGCATTTACGTGTTCATTCAGGTAAGAAATACAAACGCCAACCTGTGTGGTACCCACCATATTGTTCACTGATATTTGAGAATTTTAAAAAGTGTTTCATTACGGTTGCCATTATGACTAGCCTAAGGGTGTTACCTTACTATCCCAGAACGCTTACAAAGTTTTTGCCAATGACAATCTCACCTTTTTACTAACCAAAGTGGTTATCGCAGTTTTCTTAGTTATTAGTAGTAGCCTAGTACATGTAGTAGTTTCAAGTTTTTACAAAAATGTTCTTAGTCTCTCTCTCGTCATTTAAGCCACCAGTCTCGACCCCCACCCCACCCCACCTCCCCCCTGTATTAATATCCCCCTTCTTTCCTCGGAAAAAAATATAATATTGTAAAGAAAGCAACCTGTTCACTTTGGCCAGAGAAAAAGCATCTCCTCCGATTTCTACATAGGGACCCGATAGATACATAATGTCATTGTAATTCTGTTTTCAGGTGAGCGACCGTTCCGGTGTGACTGCGGTAGAGCGTTCGCGCGCAAGGAAGAGCTGACCAGGCACCAGAGGATCCATTCAGGCCAGAGACCACACGAGTGCCAGGTCTGTGGCAAGACGTTTGGCAGAAAGGATCACCTCAACAAGGTACATTGTAGGCTCAACCTTATTTATTCCAGTATGTTTTTTGCAATTGTTTTTAATTATTTGTTTCTTAAGTATGCCGATTTGGGGTCAACACGTGCAAATTCAGATGTTTACACTGATTCTTGAGGTTCAAGTACTTCTCTATCTAAAATGAGTAAAGAGACCATTGAGAAAACAACAGTTCACGTCGTAAATTGCCTTTGGAAACATGACGGTGGGTCAAAATGTGATGAATCTTCATAGCAAGTGTTGTTTTTCTCAAAATATCTTTTTTTTTCCCCACCCTTTTCGCCTACTTTTTCCTTAGTTTTCATCCTTTTGACACGAAACTTTCAGGAAAGATAGATAACATAGTTGCCTTCGATGTATCATAGAGAAATTTGCAAAAAGAGATGAAACTTTTCCATTGGCAAGCGATTATGCAACCAAAAGTGAAAGATTTTCTATATACGTTGTGAAAATTCAGATTATTTTTTCTCTTTTGCACTTATAAAAAAAACTCACTGGATGATTGATAGCAACTGGTTCAGTCAGGTAAACTCTCACCAAATTTGGTCAGTAAATAAGAAACTTTTAGATATTTGAAATTTGTTTTTAGATGGGAGCAATTTCCATGGCAACCGTTGTAGCTATGCAAAAGTAAAAGTGCATATCAAGAGACCTTCCTATTCCTAACATTTATGTGTAGGCCTACTTAGATTTGATCTCTAGGACAACAAACGTAGAAAATGGGCCCCAAGGGTAGCTCCTCCCCTTATATAGGCCTAGTCTCTTTAACTTTCTGAGGTTATCAGCATGCCATCAAATGTGTTATCTTGGTAAATAGACAAGTTAACGTGGTGCTATACAAGGAGAATAATAATATTATGGTGTAGCACTAAGCCTACCTTGATGTCACACACAGTCAAAGTGAGCTAAATTGGCGCATGGCTGACCAGTTTCCAGGCATAATACTTTGAGCAGGAATTGACACTTACGCTATCTACCATCGATTAAAAATTACAAATTAAAGCACATTTTCAGTTCAGAAAACAAACTGCTACTGTAGCTTACATCATTGCATCAATTATCAAGAAATCACAATACATAACCAAAAAAAAAAAAGACCTACGAAGCGATGTGTCCATTGAGGAAAGAAAAGCGAAGAGAATGCGAGCTTCGAGCTTCAAAAACACGGGCCAATTTGATATGTAGGCGGTGTTGCTTGAGCTCAAATGAATGAAAAGGCTCCAAAAGGAAGATAATTAGGAAAAATATTAGTACCATGCATGTATAGTATATACATATTTTTAAAAGCCCATGCACTTGTTGTTGTTGTTGTTGTCTATCAAGGACTAATATTAAGGGAAGCTCACCCCTCAAGTAGTCTTTACGACCTACAGAGCCTACAGAGCCATGGCTGTCTTGCTCTGTACCCCGGGAGTAGAGAGCCTTAAAATTGACTACTTAATACTGTAAAAGTCCAATGCAGTCTTAAGACCTCTACGAACCGGATGGCTGTTAAGTGCAATGCAGTCATTGAGTAATTTGACTGTTGACAGTTGATTCTGGTATCAACAGCTTTAAAGTCTCATGGCTTTACGAATTGTTATGCTGTGTAAACGTTTTGGTTATCAGTTTTACGTCCCCTGCAACACTGTAAGGTTATTTAAGAGACTGGCTACTTCGACCCTGCCTGTCAGGGCCAACCTGTGTGAACGTTTGTCCGGAAATTCCAAAATGACACAGTACAACTCGAGTGGAAAGTATCACTGCTCATCCGTATCCACTGCCTATAGGCCTACCTAAAGGTGAAACAATCACTCATACTATTGTGCTTCAGCGATGGCAAGGAGGAAAGTTAGAAGTAGACATTATGAAATCAACATTATGTACTATCAGGGCCTATTGTTTTTCGGCCCTTGATTCAATATTTTATTTTTACTTGCTTGCTCCTATTTTGATAATGCGCTCCGCCCCCCCCCCCCCTCCCCCACGATCCTGATGGGGACAACAGTTACTCTGTATGTCACCTGACTATATTTTATTGAATCAGTCGTCTATCATCGCTGAAACATATAAAAAAAAATAGTTGTCACACCGTAATGATATTATCATTCTTTTCCTTTACCAGCATATAAACACACACCTGGTCACGTCCGAGAAAAAAGTGCATGCCTGTGACGTACCCGGATGTCACCAACGATACACCCGATCTGACGCGCTCGCCCGCCACCAGATGACATCGCATGGAATCAAACCCAAGGCTTCCAAGTGGCGGCCACAGTTGCGCTAACGCCTCACTCAGACTGCGAAAGGCAGGCGACTTCATGTTTCAACAACACCGGTACCATCAGAATCAGAACATTTATTGATGTCTGACGGAAGATTTTGCATGGTACCATGTTACCATAGTAACGACAAGAGCATCGTTAACACGTACACCCTTACTTTCGGAACTTTCAGTTTCTCTCCTCTGGTTAAAGACCCCTTGTAACAAAGTCAACTCATAAATATTTTTAATAAATTTAAGGTCCGCTACTCGACTTTGCTTGTGGGCGTCAGCCCGGGCCAAGACGGACACAACATCCCAGCCGAGAGAAGGATGCTTCTCAGACGTGTGGACTGAGTCTTGTACTTGCAGAAATCAGAAGAGATTGATCTTGCCTTGCCATTATTGTCGTACATAAAACATGCTGGCATTTACTAAATGATACGGATCCAATGTCTTAGGTGGTTCATCGTTTGTTTGTTTGTTGTTTGTTTAGGTTTTTACCTACTGGCACACATACAAAAAACCCAACCTTTTAACAACGAAGACGCCTCTATAGAAACTGTAAGAGCAAGAATAAAGATAGAAATACCACGTGTTGATTTTACATAAATACTCCAATATCAGCCGGATTCGTTGTGACAAAATTATAGACAACAATTTTCAGTACATGTATGAGAGAAATTGTATCACATGCTCCATATTCCTCCCATTTTGTCCAATGCACGCTATGAGTATGAGGCGCCATGGTTGCTGCAGGCGATTGATGACTACGTGGCATTGTTAGGCAGAATATTGTGGTTGAGTAATGAAAGCCACCTTTGCCTCTATACTGTAATATCAATAGTAAAAGCTATATTCTGTGGCTTTGCAAAGCCTGATGAAGCTCCGTCGAAACGTTCACGATTTGAAAGCCACTACCTGGGACCCTAAGTTGCCAGTGCATCATCGGACCCTGTTTCTTCGTGGACGGAGATGAAAACACTCTAACGGCCACTTCTGGTCGTTATCTCAAGATCTTGACCAGGTTTTGGAGAGCTCTGGAAAGCTTTGATGGAATGGACTTTAAAGTAGGTAGGCTAGGTATTTCCATTAAGATGGCACTGTCCAACACACCGCAAGAACTGTTTGTCAGTGGTTGTGGGTCCATTCTGACGAGAGAATCATCAGTTGTGGCACAGTGAACCCCAGGACTTCCGGAAGTCTTGATCTCAACCCCTTAGATTTCTACTTTTGGGGGATCTAAAGGATAAAATTATATGTCTATAACTTTCAAACCACCAAGGAGTTGAGAGACACTGATGCCACAGCCATCCCCATGGAGCAACTTAAGAATGCCATTGACAACTTTGTCGAGCACCTCAGAGGATGCGTATTGCCCGAAAAAGGCATCACATCGTGCATGTGATACAATTTCTTTCATACTTGGAATTTTTGTCTGTAACTTTGTCACAATCTCCCAGGTGGAATATTTTTAATATCTGTAAAAATTGCGTGTTTCCGTTGTCATTTTAACAATATTTACAGGCGGTTTTGTTGGTAAATGTTTTTGTTTTTTTTGTATCACCAGGTAAGAGTCAGTTGAGACAATAAGGTCATTTTGGTGCTTTGATTTACAGGGCCTTTAACGATAAAATAAAATAATGACAGTATTATCCGCTTAAACGCATGACAGAGCATGCATTTGCATTAAGCTTATCAGTGAACCTTACAGTAGAAGGAAAAAAAGTGCTGTGATGACAAAGAGCGGAGTATGCACGGTGCTCAGGAGGGCTGAAAAATACGCATTTAAGTGGAGCATGCATTTATGTACACAAATTATCTAATATAAAAAAACTGGGGTTTTTTTTTGTTCGAGGCTCCAGACTTTATTACTGAACCGATTTCGACCATTTAGGGTTTAAAAAAATCGTCTCGATCTCAACTGCGTGCTTTGCTGGCGTAATCAGTAAAGAAAGCAGCGTTTGCCTGATATTATTTTTCTATATTTTTGAAAAAGTTTGTTCTCAACGCTATGTTTTTAACTTCTCCATACTCTCACTATGAAAGCGACTTTCACATCAAGTGCTTATGAGTGCGTTTCTGAAAAATAGGAAATATTGATGGGTCGGAGGTTCTGGGGGATTGGGAGAAGTTTCCAAGAATTGGTTCCAACCGTGGCAGTGGGCTTAGTGTCTAAGAAAAGTATGCTTGAAATTGAAAGATCGACAGAGAGAAGGCTACGTCGGGTGGGCCTACCACACAGATACTAGGTCTATGGCCTACCATTATTATAATAGCGACAAAATTAATAGTATATAATCTACTACTACTACCAAACCCGTGCAACGAACGGGGATTTACACTAGTAATACAGTAAAAAATCCATCATGATCATAACGATAGCGTGCATTTGAGTAGAGCGTGCATTTAGGCAGAGACTACTATATTGGTACAAGACTTGTTAGACTTTGAGAATAAAGGTGATTGTGTGTGGAAAGGGTTGGGGGGGGGGGGGGGGTTTGAGGGGGACATAGACAGATAGATAGAAAATGGATTGATTAGCAAACTGGTACAAAGCACAGTTGTAAGTTAGAGAGAAATGGAGTGGGTGAGAGGGAGAGAGAGAGAGAGAGAGAAAGAAAGAGAATTCAGAAAGATGGGTAAGATGAGCTAAGCTCACTGATTATGGATACTATCCTCCTTCTTTTCAAAGTTTTACCAAACATTGAGGACACAAAACAAAAGATAAATATTTCAGTGTTTTATTTTTTCCCTTATGAGCTTCACCAAGCCTCTCAGGACGTGTATATATACCAGGTAAAAAGATCCATAACATTCAAAGAACATAATAGTCACAGGATTTCCATCAAATTTTTCCTATGTTATGGCAGATTTATCACAGATAGATGTGAATTCACTGGACTTCTGAGATGCAGAGAACAATGTGCTTGATCTAAAAAAGTCTCCAAATTTAGGCATCTTACAGAATGAGGTATGGTTATAAAAGAATGTAAAAGTAAAACAAGACATCGCAGCACATTACAAATATGATCTCCATATATAAGTTTCTGACATTATAACTCATCATTCTTGCCAACGATGTATTTATCATGATGTTATAAGTAAAGCAATTGTATTTATTCTACACACAACAGCAGAAAAAAAAACCATCTTTACGAAATGGTACATTTTTTTTATAAGTGAAAGACCCCAAGAGCACTAAATGACAACTTTATGAAAACTGACAGTGTGGTCTTTTGCTTGTCATTTGTTTTTCAACATGTGTGAATGTATATTGTTGCACCGTCCTTAACCTGCCAAGAGATAAAAATATAATCCATGGTTTGTCTGTACTTTTATGAGAGCGGCAATAGGTTCGAAAAGAAAAAACAAAGGCACAAGCTAGGACTGAAGACTGCCATCATAAATAATGAAGAAATGGGTGAAGCAAATTACAGAGTATTAATACATTGCAGTTTGAAGGAAGTTAAACTGGCATTTCCTCTCTTGCATGCTGCACAGTTATTTCCCTTGATCAATAAACACTGAGTACGTCTTCCAGAGCATCCTTTACGATCATAGGCAAGGATTACCAATTTTTTTTATGTACCCAAGCCTGAAATGTTTGGAATGTGCAACAGATAAGAAGTGATAGGGCTGCTAGAACATCAGTTTGATGGCTCGACAGAAGGCTGTACATCAGCTGATGTTTGATTGCCAGTCCTGTCGAGAGCCAAGGGATAGTTGGGATGTCCGGCGACAGCCATGACCAGCATCCATCTGTTGACTGGCAAATCGGCTTTATGGCTGTCCAGGTTGGTGTGTGCTGAGATCTCGTACTCGTTGCCAAACAAAGTTCTGGGAAACAAAAAAGCGACAGGACATGAGAAACTACCATACATCAATGTTTATTATTTCGAATACAAATTGCCATAATGAACTGAAAAGAACATGATCAATTGAACTATAAGGGCAACCAAGACAACACAAAAAGGTATTAAAAGGGATAAGAAAACATGAAGAGCTTAGCTACAATACAGGTTTTAAAAAAAGAAAAAAGAAAATTCCCATAACTTCCTTTTGATTACTAATTATATGTAGGCTACATAAAAGAAATTGGCAAAACTTTAAAAAAAAGAAGCTATATTTGCTCTTAAGATCCTATCAGCAACATAGATTTTTCCTTCACAAAAATTGCTAAATGAAAACAGTAGATTGCAGTTGTCTCAGCTTCCCTTGACTCTAACAGGTTTTGTGATGAAGCTCTTCACATGTACCATAAGAAGAAATAAAACTTACTTGAAATTGAGAGAAAACACAATCTGGATGCAAACTGTGGTATTACCTTAAAATTTTCGCGCTTCAAATATAAGATTGATTTACCATTAATATTCCCATCATAAGGTAAGATAGAAGTAAGAAAGATCAACATCAACTCTCCAGTCTCTAGCACATTGGCTTGATGTTTTGTCATTTTAACACATGAGCAGTATATTGATGATATGGCTTACGCTTGGCGTAACAATATGGCAGTTATGAAGCTGATGATGGAAAGGCAAGTGATGTGTTTATCAAAAAGGGAATCTTATTATGATGATGGCATAAGTTTCATTACTTATTGCTAAAATAAATTTCTGTACTTTTTTCGTTGCACAGGAAAGAGAAGGGTCTTTTACTTCTAACTTGTCTATAATTTGGAAGAGTAAAAAAAATTGTTGCATTAAATCAGTGCAATAAAATACAAGCTTACGGCTAGGCTCAAAACAGCTAAAGTTTGTCTGCAAGAAAATAGGGGATTTGACTTTGAGGAAACAGGAAAGAATATTTCAAACGCACATAAATAATGCTACTCACGGTGTGAAATGTTTCTCTTCCACACACAAGTTTTGGTGAGTTTTGCAGTGTTGAATTATACACTCCTCATTGGCCTGGGAAAAGGGAAATTATTATTTACACATGGCAATAAAGCAGTTTCCAGATAAAGTATGAGAGTACAAGAATAATGATCCACCCTTTTGCCTTTAAGCACAACACCAGTGGATGAAGTAAGTTAATAATCAATAATACTATGTGCTGATGATATTGAATAAAATGTCTTTAGCCTCCGGCAGGCTGCTGTTCCTTTTGCTCCTCTGTTTCATTACCTTTTCAAGTCTTACTTGGTGGATTTCTGTGAAAGTTTTAGTGGAGTGCTGTCTATTGTACTTGGATAACTTTGGTAAAGTCTGACAATTTTTTTATCAAAGGATTATTGACACCATAGATTTCCATGTTCTGAGTATAACTATTTTGAACTTGGCAAGCAGTGTTGGAAGAACTGTCAAAAGCATGTGTTTTTGTCATTTTAATTATCATCCTGAACTTGAATCACAATTGAATGGACTGAAAAGATAAAAAAGCAAGAGCACTACCGATCAAAACATGAAAGAATATAAGAAAAGATTTTGCAACAATAACAATATTATATGCTGAGAAATCCCAGGACAGAGCCATTTGACCTCCTTTCTCTCGATGATGCAACAAGGACTGTTGATTCCAATCATTGCTTTTTTTAAATAGCCTAGTCAAACAACAACAGTCTTGTTACTTAATAGGGCTCCTTAAAGTTGATAGAACTTCACATTGTATTTGACTTGTTTGTCATGATTTAGAGGTAAGTCAGTCTCCAGGATACCTACCATCACTGGCTCATTTTCAAATTCCAGCCGCAGCAGAGGATTTTTGTGCTCAATTTGCCAGGAGGTTTTGAAGGAGCATTCTGGAACCAGTTGGGCAACTTGGTGACGGGATTTGTCTGTGCAGCGGTTAAAGAGAACTTGATCCGAGAACAGATGCAGCTATGAAGAAGGGGATGGATATAGAGAAAACTGTTAGAAGAAATAAAAATATAGAAAAATTCAGCTCTTGCTACTTGCAAAAAAGAAGACTAATCATTTTGAATATATGATAATATGCATTAAGTTTTTGTTCCATTAGCATGACCTATTAAAAGGTCTTTTATCATAGTGATGAAATAAGTTTTCCAATAGAGCTGCTATTGCAGAATAATACAGGGTGTTTTTTTTATATTGATCGATTCTAAACTGAAATAAGTCTAAAACGGCAAGAGACAAAGATAAACGGTTTTCTGGACAGCATTCTCTGGCCATTTATATTTTGTTTGGGATACTTGCTAAGATTATGTTGATAGAGACGGCATTTTTAAAAGGAGGTGACGGAACAAGGCCCTTTTTAGATCAGGCGTCAAAAGAGCGCATTGGTACACCAAAGAGAAAGACTGCGAGAAAACATCGTAAGGCAACAAAAAGATTGTTAAAACTGTTTTTCAAAAAGTAATAATGTCCACCAAGCTCTGGCTCCATGTTTCACGAAAAAAATAGTGCATTATCGTTTGAGGTGGCTCTGGTGGTATCAAATTAATGAAGTCGTCTTTTTCATTGATCGGGCACCATGCACTTCGCAAATCCACTTCTTACTATCTTTGTTGTCATAGCAATTAACATAACCAGATTCTACAAAAATGTGATACCAAGATCTGATTGAGTTTTGGATTGTACTTTTCTCGCTGTGCAGAGTTGAAATTTTCTTAGGGCTGCAGTCGCGCGATCTGCTTTGTGAACGCCCAAGATGCACTTGTAAATGCAAGATTAGCGTAATTTCTGCGCGCTAAAAATCAGGGTCTGTTCTCGCAAAGTGGCACTGTCGCGCGGTGGGTTCTTGGATTCGGTTGAATTTGGTACCAGGAAAAACTTAAATGGATGAAGATTAATTGGTAGAAAACAGGATGTTTCTACCGCTTGCCGTGTTTTAGTTATTTTAGTTTAGAATCTATCAATATAAAAAAAACACCCTGTATTTTGGTGTTCTAAAAACAGATTTAGGTTTCAAGATATGAAAAGTAAGCCAAAAAATACTGATACAGTTTTAACGTTTGTAACAAAAGCCTATACTAAAAATGCAGTCTAACTCCGCTAACATATTTAAATCAAATCTTTAGTGTTGACCACTAAATATGGCCTAATTAGAGAACTATTAAAAAAATAAAACAGCAAGATTTTTTGAATCTTGTCCCTCATATAACTCACACAGCCAATATCCTCTGAAGCAGTAACCAGAGAAAATGCTTGACCATATCGCAGTTTGTCCCCCACTCTGGCGTAGTCGTTAGCTCTGGTGATGAAAACATATTACATAATTCTTTATCTATTTCTATGAAAGTATCCAACTTTAAAATCATATAATCAGACCTATTTATGCATGCTACACATTTAAAAAGAAAACAAATACGATTTTCAACACAAATATTCCGCAATTGTGTGAAAAAAAAGGACTTCAAGTTTAAAGTGAATGTAATAAATGCCAACTTAATTTCTGTACAACATCCTGATAAACCAATTACTTATTGGGATGTATCAGATCTAAAGTACTTAGGTTACGGTCAATTTCTTCTTAAAGTCTAAATGAACTTTACAACAACTTCAGCCAATTACCACAATACAAAAATTGGGGTCAAACAGTGTGTCCGGAACTATATTTCCTTGTGGGTGTTAATCACTACCAATTTTCCATGTTGCAAATCCAACTGGTGGCCACGTTTTTTCTTTGGCAGTTAGAAACTTGTAATTTTTGTGAAATTTCTTTTCTACTCACTACCACAAGTTGTGAATTTTAATGAAGTAGGACCTATGCCTTCTTCTCATTCCCAGGAATTGTGAATTTTAGTGAATTAGGCGCTAGATTTTCCTAGATTCTATGTGTTCTACTCTTGTTATAATAAAACTAATAAATGGAAGACACACTGTTTGACTGAGGTCTTTTGTGCTGAAAATATATATAGACTACACAAAACTATATTTCATGACCGCTGGTGCACTAAAATAATAACAATCAAATGGGCTTTCCAAAAGGCAAAGAGACAAAAATGTGTTTTCTTACGGCATAACTTTGAAAGCTGTGCGAATGCAGGGTGACATTTTCTTCGTTCCAGAGACACAAAGTGGCACAGGGCCATCAACGCTGGCGCCGTCTGGCATGTGGATGGCGAGAGCATTGTCATCCCTAGGGTATTGTCCCACGCCGTAGACTGTGCGGTCTGGGTTACCTGATGGGCCAGAAACAAGAGCATGTCATTGACTCATATCCAATCAAAAGACATGACAAAATATGAGGCAAAAGTTAAACAGTCATTTCCACAAAATGTCATAAAACCTTTTGTTCGGTTTGGTTACCGGTTTTACGTCCCCTTCTACACTGATTGGTCATTTTAGAGACAGGCTGCTTTGCCATTGCCTGTCAGGGCCAACCTGGGCTGAGAGGGAAAAAAACGATTGTTTGTGTTCAGGATCAAACTTTTTGTCGGAGTCTGGCTTTTTTCACACTGTTCTTCTTGACTTACTTGAATTATGCCTGTGGTTTCTTTGAGGAACAAAAGGCCACAATACTGTGCTTCATTACATATAAATGACTCTTGTCATTCTTTGTTGGGCACCATGGAAAATACATACATATATTGTCTTGGCTGGTTTTCTTTCAATGCCTCTCAAAAACTTTGATTATAACACCCATCTCCAAAAGGATCATGTTTTGAGTCAAACAACCTTGAAACCCCCCCACCCCCCACCCCCCCACACACACACACACATCCCTCCCACCAAAATGATGAGTCACTAAGGATTCAATCCGAGTACATCTGCCTTCGAAGGTTTACGGCTTTGCCACAGATGCCACCCAAAAAAACTCAATTTTTACAAAGTGATGTTTGCCCAAGATTTTATCTGATTTTTGTGAATGGTGCAAATATAATATCAATTAAGATTTGATAAAGTAAATAGCAAATCACCCCCCCCCCCCCCCCCCCCACTTCACACACACAAATGCGCATCCAGAACAAAAGCATTGACCCCCTCCTCCAAATTTACAAACTTTAGAATTAATTTGGAATTTTAAGAAGCAGAGGATAGACTTCCCAGCTTCTAAAATAAGTCAGAGTGTGAAAATCATCAGTAACTTGGTGACACTCTTTAAACTGACAATGGCCCACCTTTGTTCACGACCATGATCGTGTCTCCAAAACGCACACATCCATCTGATGAGGTGCTCAGCTGCACCTAAAACAAATGGCAAAATCGCTCTCATAAGTGAACTGTCAGAGTTTGAGCAGAAGTTACTGTGTAATCTTTTTCTCCCTGTACCAAAGACTAAAGTAAAATAATGGTCACATGTCACAGCCAAAATAGAATTGTAAATATACTTTATTTACAAAAATATTCTCGTGACCATTGGCTAGACTCCAGCTTTCTTCAGGTTGAGACCAGCAAAATCTAGATTACTTATTACATTTTTGGAGAAGGAAGCGACACTCGTACTCCAACACTTTTACAAAAGACATAAAAATCTTGAACACGGTAAGCAATGATTGAAATTGAATATGAAGATCTATTAAAGATCAGTATGTAGGCTAAGATGGACCATTCTTCCTATCTAATCCGAACCTTAATTTTTGGTGCACAAAACAGAAAAGTAGATGCATAGTAATTATTCCTAAGTGATGACAGCAAATTACAGTCAAGCTACTTACTGGGATGCTCATCTTCCCCATCATGCCACTAGAGCGCTGAATGAGAAGTTCTCCATTTGCTCTTCTCTCCAAAAAATCCTTCAGTGTGTCCTTAAAAATGAAAAGACAAAAGAAATTAATTACAATGATAATAATAATAATAATAATGAATGCATTTATATAGCGCATATCCCCGCTTGAAAGCAGGCTCTATGCGCTTTACAATCAATTTTTACCCCAGCAGACCAAGTCAGTCCATAAACCTTCTCAACTTCCTGGGAAGCATACAGTGCAAGCTGCCATTTTACAGACGCTAAATAAAAAGCACTAACACACGGACAAGATCATTCGATGTCTATAGACGGGAACCCATTTACACCTGGGTGAAGTGAGAAAAATTCGTGTAAAATGCCTTTCTCAAGGACACAACATCCGGCCCTAGCTGGGATTTGAACCTGCAACCTTCCGATCACGAGTCCGGCAGCCTAACCATTAGACCACCGACGCTGAATTTTACACAAACTACTGTAGCTGATAAAATTTCAGAGAATGTGTTGCTATGAATTTCCCATGAGGATGATGAGAAGTTGAGCACAAAACAAACAAAAAATGCTATACATTGAGAAGTAATCTAGCACAAAACCTAACTACAGTCGACTACGCTTGTAGCGATGTGGTTGGGGGACCAGAAAAAGGATCACTACATCCGAAGTTCGCAACAGCCGTCGGATGGGAAGTTCAAGGGAAATAACCCCAGTACTCGGGCTCTTTTTTGCT
>JAUKPP010052616.1:1649-16728 GCA_032273245.1 Phyllaplysia taylori | reverse complement strand
GTAAAGAAATTATAAAGGAAAATAGTGGCAGCTGACCCGTTTGAGGGAGCGACCCGTCTGAGGGGCTTTGACTCTAGATACATCCGTAAAAGTGCATTTTAGCTGCGTAAATATTTGCTCAATGTAGGCCTACTTACGTTTGTAGCAGGTTTAAAGCGGATAATTGTCAGCAATAATAGTCTTAAGTTTAGTTTAAGGATGGCAAGAAACATGTCTTGGTCACGAAACTTGTTGGGAAAAACAAATTCATGGAGATAGGATGGGAAGACATCTCGAGATGTGCCAATTTTCGTTTGGCGTGCATCCATATGTTCTCCACACGTGCTAGGTGTGGATGTCTGGATCGTTCGGGTCCACAAAGTGACGATGAACAACAACAGAGTGAAGGTAGATTCCGCCTTCAATGTGGTGGTCGATGTTGGCGTATGCTGCCCAACCATACCGTTTGAAAACATATAAAGGCGGAGACAGATGCACTAGATCAAGATTCTAGATCTAGATTAAAAAGCAAACTTCCTCAAGGTGGACTAGCATTCCAATATCCATGTCAATTAATTGCTTGCAAGACGAAGAGCTTGACACAGTGACGAATTTCTTTAAAAAGTAAAAGAAAGAAGATATTTTTTTTAAAAAGTGTGCCCACCGCGAGAATTGAACCCGGGACCTTAGCAATTTAGGCTAGATTACAAATCTTGCGGCCAGTGGAGGCCCCGTTCGGTTCTTATTCAAACTATACTAGGTCATGGCGTTAGAAATAGCACGGGGCTATTCGCAACGCAGCATTTCAATAGCGCAGGGCTATTCGCAACGTAGTGTTTCAAATAGGCACTTCGAATTTATAAAGTTGTCTTTTTCATTTGATTGTGCACAATGCAAATCACACGTGTGTTCACTTCTTGCTATCTTTGTTGTAATAGCAATTCTCATTATCACACTCCAAATTTTGATACCAAGTTCTGATTGAGCTTTGGACTGCTTTTCTCGCTGGACTCAGTTGGAATTTTCTCAGAACTGCAAGCGGGCGATTCGCTTTGTAAAAACACAAGAAGACGCACTTGGGAAACGCTCATAGGGGTCACTTCTGAGGAGACTGCTACAAAAGATCTAACCTACTGTTTGAACACAAAACCTGATCCGACAATGACTGCTACGCTTCTATTATGGGTCCTCCAGAACCCACTGTGTATATTATAGTATATAGAAAAACCCTACCAACCAATGCGTTATCCTAATAAAATCGTGACTGTGTAGATCAAAGGAAGGACAGAAGAATGAAGCGAGCCATGGTGTTGTGGTCAAAGGTGTCCCCTCTCCAACCCCACGAGCCCGCCAAGGCGTCTCAATATCAAGTATAAATCAAGTTATGTTTTTATGAGAAAAACTCAATGTGTTTTATTGATGTAACAGCAATATACATATAGTTTATTTCATCATCATAAATATATACATATACAATCGATGGAATACATTTAGTTTAATTGACAAAAAAAGATGTTTTTCTGCATAATATAGGCCTATATATATATATATGTAAAAATAAGTAGGGCCCTCTACTGTTTAGAGAGAAGACTTGCTTTTGGATTTTTTTCTGTGGTGTCAAAATCAAACTGCATTTGTCAAATTATGTGTATAGCCTACTTGGTGTACTTTGTTTCACAGAAGATTTCAAGGCATGGTTGCAGCAGTGTAACTTTTTAGAAACCAATTTCTCCAATATCACAAGAAGTAAATGAGGGACTTGGGTTGTAGAAGTAGAACAAATAAAAGCAGCAGTGCAGACTGCAAAAAATGTGAATAACCAAAACATGTGTTTTTTTACCTGTGCACTTTCTCATTTGTTAAGCTTTCAGGTATATTATTAGGCATTTAATAACAGGTACCGCTCACAAGGTAATTTGTTCAAAAGTTTCTGGTGCCAAAGAACTATCTGTGCGTAGTTTGCCATTTACAGCATTAGAATTTTAATGCAAAATTTTGCAAGAGCAAACTCTTTTTTTACTTTTCGATGCATTTACTATCTTCAACAAAATGGATCTCGTCCAATCAATGGCTGGCTGTACTGTACATTTATTCAATGTCACAGTAAAACAATCAGTTGATAAAGAATTTTGTAAGATTTTGACATGACAATATTAATAGCATCAATGCGGTCAGTGCTGATTGACCAGTGGCAGTTCTATCATTTTGTCCTATGAGACTCATCTAGCCGTCTAAGGTGAAACTTCTGAGCGTTGGCCAAAACGTTGTGCAGGGAAAATTGTTCATCAATCACAGAGCTGCTGGCGTCACTCCACTCTCTCTGTTGCTCTCGACTGGACAAATTCCCTCGAGATCCTCCCCCAAATCTCGGGGACTCTATTGCTCTGATATCAGGGCTTTCTCTAGATTCTGCAAAGGCTGAGCGGGGAGAGGCTATGTAGTTCATGTACGCCACCTCTGAATGCCTCTGCTCACCGTCCACTTGATGGCTTGAGTTCGAGTCTTTTGACAAAACTCTTGAAGATGACATGACGTGAGCACTCTTGCTTCTTTGCTTGAGATGGTCGCGGAGTTTGTTGTTGTTGTTGTTGAAGGGCTCTGGTTTGAGTCCAACAAATTTTTGCAGATTTTTGTTCATTGTGGGTGCCTCTGGTATCTGTGGAAATAAGGAATAGGTTCAAGGAGATGAATTGTAAAACTTGTTTCTTTAGGAAAAAAACTTGAGACAGCTCACATCACTGTCATTGCAGAGAGAGGAACTAACGCAAATGTCAGAGCAACACAAGAAGAATGGCTTTAGCTTTATTTATTTGAGGGCCCCTACTTTTCTTGAAAAAAACAAACAATAAAAAAAATGATATTTTTCTTGTTTGTACCATTGTAACTATTATAGTATGGTCGTGGCCTAAGTTTCCCTTGATTTTCCTGGAAATTAGGAATAGCTCGTTTATTTTTTTTCCCCAAACTTCAATTTCGTTCTGGATATTGCCTTATATTATTTCCAAAACTTCTTTTAGCAAGATCAAGAAAAAAACAGCGAAACGAACTAATTGCAATTTTCTCAGCTTATGTTGAACTTGGAGCTCATTTGTCTCTTACGTCACTCGACTAAGTCAGAGCAAAATCGACCGTTGGCCTAAATTCGAAGCTCATGATATTTCCAATTTGACCGCCTTGTTTTTTTTTTATTGGTCTTATTCTAGAGAGAATTTCAAATGAGACACGACTCGGTTCAGAAAAATATTGAGTTGAGGCTATGGAAACATCCCTGGACGAAGTGTGGGGAAAATTTAAATTTGAACGGATGAGAGTAGCCTAGTTTGTTACTATAAAACATATTCTTAAGGATTCATTATAGGCCTTATGTTTAACTTATACGGATGAGAGTAGCCTTATAAAACATGTTCCCAGGGATTCATTATAGGCCTTATGTTTAACTTATAATCTGTTTTTCTTCTATCCACAGAGAAATGAAAACGATGCTGATCTGAGGAGATTTCTGTGGCCACAAGTCTCTGGAAATTCTCACCAGTCATCGGATCGGTTTATGATCAAGCATTCTCTCCAGTCAGACCATGGGACATTGATTCTGTACAAGTATCTATAAAACAAACTTTAAATTAAAACGGCCATATCAATGTTTGTAGCCAAATGTAGGCTATTTATACGATTTTTTTTATTGTGCCGAGATTCCCCCTTCACTGACAGTAGGTGTTGGTTGAAAAGCAAGAATACCCAGTGGAACGGAATTGTGGACAGGAGCAAAGACGGCACATTTTTTTATCTGTTTTAAAAACTTCTTCAAACGGCCAAAAGATGAAGTGATATATTGAGGAGCTGTTTTGTTTCATTTCTGCCACCATGGGCCCAGTGCTAGCTCGTATCGCAGATTACTGGCGAGGGCAAACGCTGAAGGAGTCAGAGTCAGCGGACGACCCATACCAGATGTACATAGAAGATGTGATCTCCGCTGTGGATCGGGTGAGAGATTAATAAATTGCAATCTGTGTATGTGTGAATGTCTGTGAGTATGTCTGCTTATGTTTGTGTATGTGTATGTGATTATTTTCTTACGGAATTTGTGACATTTCATCACTTAAGTTTTTTTCTTTTCTCTGTTTTCATCCCTTAGTTAAGACCATTTTTTTTTTCCCAAGCTCATTCCTACACTGTTGACGCCATTTAATTAAGACAGAAAATGCTATTACTACTATTAGTATAACCCTGTTATCCTCACTCTTATTGAACATTTATTCAGTTTTTTTAATTATTGGGTTCCACTTTTGAGGAACTGAGATGCTTGGTATAGAAGGATTTTGTCGATCATTTTTATTTACCTGGGAGGAAGTAGATTAAATATACGTCAGCAAGGATACTGTTTTTAATTATTTATTGTTCCCATTATTTCTGTTGCTTTTACTTTTATTGGAAAAAAAGGTTCTTATATCAGCACTTGATTTCTGCTTTACTTCATATGGACTTGTGCCTAATGACTGTTATTTTGTTTTCAAATGTAACTTTGTAAATTTTTAGATTTTTCTACAAAATCTCAGGCATCGTTTGGTGGTTTATATTATATAGTATGAAATTACTATCACTTCCACATAGGGAGATTGCCAGACCCTGGAGCGTCTACAAGAGGAAGGTCTGATCATGCTGTGGGGCAGTATGGAGTCAATTCAGACGGTACCACCGCTGCTGTGTCGCGCCGCGGCCAAAGGAAGGAAGCACATCATTAAGTGAGTGCTCTTATGTAGGCCTATAGCGGGTCGAGCCATTCACATTTGATTATACAGAGGAATGAATTTGTTAGAGTTACGGGGATAAGGAGATGAGTGGCTCTCCAACGGAGGTGGTATTGTGAGGGATCCAATCGGACTCAAACAGGGTGGAGATAGGGGTATAGAAACACGTAGAGGAAATAGTCACACAACACAACCTCAATAAACGGTATACCATAATTTTAATGATGAATGTAGAGCTTAAAATTATGGTATTCAGTTTGTTGAGATTGTGGTGTGTGATTATTTTCTCTACGCCTTTATTACAGTTAGACCCGTTGAAGACGACCACCTGTTGTCAAGAAAAAAAGTGGTCGCTTAAAACAATTCGTAATTTTGAGGATTGCAATAAAAATCTAAGAACTTTTTTCTTTCAAGGATCATGGTTGTTTGAACATGTCGCTTGAGCAGGTGAACATTGTTGACTAATGACCACACTCTCTATTTATCTTCAGATTTTTACTTGAACTTGGTGTGAACGCAGACGAGACTGACACCTCCGGCATGACAGCGCTGCACCACGCCTGTCGCAGCAAGAAAGCCGACTGTATGCAGCTGCTGCTGTCAAAGGCCAGAGAGATTGACCGCCGAGATGTCTGGGGCCGGACGCCACTGATCAAAGCTCTGGTCTACCGGTGCATAGATGCTGCCGAGGTGAGCATTGCTGGTGTTGCCGCATGAAGCTGGGAGCTTTTGCTTCGTAACTTCTCATGGGAGATAAATGTTTAAATTTCATGGATGACCTTTTTCCGGTTAAAATCGGAAATCCGGTATTTAGGGATTTTCCGGGGCCTCCAGTTTTTTAGCTTTTACACAAGAACACTTCATTGTGTTTTGTACTTTCTTACCTATTTTCATCAATTTATTGCGGGTACTAAAGCCGACCGCAGAAAGTTCAGGGTTTGTTTTCTTGGCCATGGGGCATCCCTGAAATTTTTAAAGATGTTTGCTTGCTTTTTTAGATCATGCTTTTATGAACTATCATTCTTGTATTCGGGCTTATTATGGAAGGTAGGTTTATTATTGTGGTATCGGTGGTCTAGTGGTTAGGCTACCGGACTCATAATTAAGAGGTTGTAGGTTTGAATCCCAGCTGGAGGCCAACGTTGTGTTCTTAGGAAAGGCACTTTTCAAGAATTTTCTTCACCTCACCCAGGTGTAAATCTGTACAGGACTTTAGAGCGAGGATCTGGGCTATATAAATGCAATTCATTATTAGTCCATTATCGACGGTACATTTAAATTCAGGAAGATGCCTTCTATAACCAGAGGTTTCTGACAGATTGTTCTTGAAACTTTCGATAACAACGTACCTCACAATTCTCATAAAGATTCTTTTTCTCCCTGTTTGTATTGTATCTGAGGTTCACAGTAGGCTATGAGTTTCAAATATTGTTGAGAAATATGAAATTTTAGAAGTAATTGAAGCTTTTGAAATATTTATGTGAAAGTTTTTAAGATTTCCAAGTATTTGACATTTGCCACAGCACCTTTTCAATGACAAAATCCCCTGCATGAGGGAGGAAACGTGTTCTCAGTGATGTTTTATGTGTTTAGACAATTTAAAAAAATGGTGAAATCTATTGCGATAAAGCACTCCCTAACTTGCTGTACTGGTGCTCTTTGTGCAAAATTTCAGTTACTATTGGAGAAAGGTGCCAACCCGAACGCTGTCGACATCTACGGCATGACGCCAGTGACTACAGCCATTGACTACAACCTGGCGGACATCCTCCGAGTTCTGGTGGGTCAAAGGTCGAGCTTTGTCTCCGTCAAGTCATGGCACTGCTCTTGGTATTATGTATAATAATAATACTAATAACACATAGCATTTATATTGCGCATTTCCATTTGCTAAAAAATGCTCAATGCGCATTACATAATGATCACATTTATAAAAGCGCATGAAAATAAAAAATAAAAATATAGATATAGATATGTTAGGCTGCATGACCGACACTATCGTGTTTCTCCTGAATGTACGCATGTGTGAGTATGAGTGCATGACAGTGCATGTCGTCGGTTGTTTTGCATTAGGGCAAATAGTACAAAGGCTGTATTGGGGTATTCGCCTCTTTGCTAAACAATCAGCGATATATAGGTGGATTTAAATAGCCTAGTTCTATGAGGTTGAATGTTACCTCCAGATCTGTAAAAAGTCGGACAATTGTCAAATTTCCAACAATTTTACCGGGATCAAAAGTTCCGACAGCTTGTGACGGGAGGTGCACATTTGATGTTCAACTTATGGGCCGCATAGCCCTGCAAAATTTTCAGACAATTGTTGGCGACCACTTCCAGGTCTGCACTTGAAAAACTTATTTCATTTTCGATACAAAACGCGTAGAGCCCAACATGGGGAGTGGGTGCTATATACCTCGATAGGTAAATTTTCCTTCATGATTTATTTTTCACGATAGGTAAATTTTCCGTCATGATTTATTTTTCACGATAGGTAAATTTTCCTTCATGATTTATTTTTCACGATAGGTAAATTTTCCTTCATGATTTATTTTTCACGATAGGTAAATTTTCCTTCATGATTTGTTTTTCTCAATAGGTAAATTTTCCTTCATGATTTATTTTTCACGATAGGTAAATTTTCCTTCATGATTTATTTTTCTCAATAGGTAAACTTTCCTTCATGATTTATTTTTCTCGATAGGTAAATTTTCCTTTATGTCATTCAGATTTACTGGTGTCAATCTTGAGTATGCAAAGTAACAACAATTCCTCCCCCCCCCCCGTCCCTCAGGTGAGCCACGGTGCGGATGTGAACCAAGTCAACCAACATTCCTTCCGCTGGTCGGGGCCGCCTCTCTACCTGGCCATCAACAATCAAAACCTGGAAATGGTCAACGAGCTTCTGCGTCTCGGAGCCACGACCGTCCCGCGTCCACAGGACTACGCCTCGGGACGACGAGGGGGCGGGCTGTCCTGGGGCTACCTACAGTTTGCCGGGAGTACTCACACGGGTCTCACCCCGACGCTGCCCCACAGCAACGCCGTTTCCATGGCGATGGCAGAGTTGATGAAGCGAGGCAGGGAGCAGGTCAATGCAGACTGCGTGGGAATGGAGATTTTGATGGCGTTGCTGTCGGCGCACGGTCACCCTTTAGGCCCGTCTCCAGATGTCCTCGTGCGGGTTTTGATCAACGCACGCCCCAACGATTTCTCAATGCTGCTGCACAAGCTTCAGGTCTGCTCCAGTTCTTGCCAGGATGGCACCATCAATCAGAGCCAGATGGGGCGAGATGCCGGTGGGACGAGAACGCAGCCGCAGCAGCAACAGCAACGTCGCTTGCAGGTGATAGGCCAGAACCTCAACAACAATAACAATAATAATAACAACAATAACAACAACACAAACAATAATAACGATAACAGCGAGGAAGGAAGCCGTCGGCCAGCGCACCGTCATGTGACCTCGCTACAGAACCAGGCTCGCCGCGTTGTGAGAAGATCGGTGATGAGCTCCGGCCGTAATGTAATGTGGGCCGCGAAAAGACTCCAGTGCCCTCCGGCCCTCAAAAGTCTCATTTTACTGAAAGACATTGACAGAGCATACGCCCCTCCACGTCTACCCAAGCCTTTTGCATTGTCGTGAGCAACACCCTTCCCCCCCACCCACATCGCCCATTCCCCCCCACCATCCCTTCTCTCCTTTCAAAGATTCTTCTCAACAGATTTTCTAAGATCTCAGTAGAGAAATTCTAAGCAGACACCCATTTTGTCAGAGAGATTTCATTCTGATCTCCATTAAACCTATCGTCCGCATTGTTGTGGGGGGTTGCAGTTTCGTCATTTTATGATGTAAACGTTCAAGATATGACTCTGAGTAACAGTGGAGAGCAAAAGAAATCAAAACCTGGTTCTATGGCACTGAGTTGATGAGGATGGAAGCGTTCAAGCCGATCGGTCAGTAGTGTGCTGCGACTACCACCAGCAGATTGTACAAGAACAAAAATAGGACTGCTATCGACCACTTTCAGTGACTGACAAGCTTTGAGCATTGATCGTCATACGAAACATCTTTTCTTCTATATCCTGTGTTATATCAAATTTGTGACACAATTGTCTGGAAATGTTTCGGGTTTTTTGTAGGAAAATAAAATATTGAGGTGGGTATAGCCCTGTGAGGCAACCATTGCTGCATTGTGCCCTTTCCTGCTTCGGCGTGGGTGGATCAGTTTTCCGCAGAGAATGTAGTGTGATGTTCATGTACGAAAAGTTGTGTAATTTTGTAGACCTTTTGTAGGCAAACCTCCCCGTCTGGGCCTACCCGGGCTGATAGGATCAGAAAACCACAGATTGTCATTACGTTTTTAGACCTTAGATTGCTTTGGGTTTTTTTGTTTTTGTTATGTCCCTTGTGACATTGTGAAGTAATTTTAGAGTCAGGTCATTTTAACACTGCCTGTCAGGGCCATTCATCCAGGCTGAGATTTTGTTTGGCTACCAGTTTTATGTCCTTTGCAAACCTGCCTGTCAGGGCCTACTCGGGCTGATAGGAGCAGAAAACAACAGATTGTCATTACGTTGGATTGAACTCATATCTTCTGCATGATAGGTGTAGACCCTAACCATTATACCACAGAAGCCGGTCTCATCTGAGAGAGACAAAATATCTTAACAAAGAGACATAGAGGCTCGTCACTGCCTGTAGACGTTTCATTCATAGGCTATGGTTCAAACAGTTGATTAGGGCGTTATGTTCATCATTGTGTCATTCTGTCCATTCTAGGTTCATTGTCGTTGATGTGGAGGAAGTAGACAAGTCCTATCTAATGTATTCATGTATGTTTGATGATTTTGACTTTGGCCCTTTACAAGACTGTAGGTTCATTATACTTTCACTCTATTTGACAGATCCAACAGGGGCTTAGAGACACTGAATCCAAACAATCAAATTAAAGATATCCATTCTCAGGCTTGCCAACCGTCCCGAATTTTCCGGGACTGTCCTCAAATCGAGTCCAAGTGTCCCAAATTCTTGAAAAGGGGGTAAATTGTCCCGAAACATGCCTTGCGCAGTGAAAATATAACAAATTGTTCCTTTTGCTTCTGTGGCCGCAATGAATGACTCTGTGGGTGAAAGAGATAATTCCCCCCCCCCCCCCCCCATCTTTCCCTAGAAATTAACAGAGCATAGCATTCCATTGCTGATATCTATAGGTAAAGCAACAGCAACTTAATGTTACATTGACTGAATATTGGTGGGTAGACTAAATCTTGTGTAGATCTAATAAAGTACTGTTTATGGATTAATCATCGCTGAATATTAGTCTAAAACTATCACGAGACATCCCCAGCAGATTGGCGCCAGAGCCTTGGATTGTCCCTAATTGACTTTCTGAAAAGTTGGCAAACCTGCATTCTGGATAAACTATATTTCATCATCTGTGTGCGAGGGGAAGAGCTAGACCGCGGTAGACAGTGAGCACAAATAGTCAAACACTCGGATGTACAAATCAAGATTTATTACGCATGCAGCATTAGGTAGACCTGTGTTAAAAAAGAGAGGTTTGGCTGGTACGAATTGTCATATTTCTAGCATTTATCGCAAAAACAGTAATTGTCTTAAATGAGACATATGCTTTTTTAAAATGAAGTGGATGAATTGTCATATTACATGTACTATCAATTATCGGTAAATCAGTTATCTTATAAGTTATTATGATAATCAGGTATGCTTTTTAATCCGGTGGTCATAGATTTGCATATTTTACTTCACGCATACTTGTATTTCTCTGACATGCCGTTGTATCGCAGAAGTCACAAATTGAATGCACTGTTATACACCACTTGTGAAGTGACCAATCCTTGCAACTCACAATTTTTGGGACAAAGTTCTTCTCAATTTTTCTGTTTTCCAGTCCTTCTTAACATTTGGTAATAAATATAACAGGTTTTCATTTACCTGTACCAGCTTGGGTAAGGAAAAATGTTTTTTTCTCTAGGGGAAAATCGGTTTGTTTTGTCCCTAGTATGAAATTTTCTAGTTGTGAGTTACGAGGTTTCATCCCTCCCACAGCAACGCATTATTTTGTGTTAAATTCTTTTTTTGTTTACCTACTTTTAAGTGTTGAATTTTGAAGATTTTTATAGTCTTTGTTTTTAAGAAGTAATAGGTCTAGTCCCGTTTCTACTGCCAAAACCTGCTTGCTGAAAAGTTTATATTGTTAAATGACACTCTACGCAATTTTAATCTCCTTTCAGCAAATATAATTTTTGTATCATCGGTAAATCTCTCATACACAAAGAGGCCGTCTGGATGCTCCTGGCCCTCATCCAATTTTCCTTACATTTGCCTCAGGACAGGTAAAATAGGTTCGTTATACTTTCACTCTATTTGTCAGCTCCAACAGGGGCTCAGAGAGACACTGAATCCAAACAATCAAATTAAAGGTATCCATTCTCAGGTTTGCCAACCGTCCTGCATTATTTGGGAATGCCCCGAAATCGCCCCAAGTGTTATCTTATCTCATGTTATTTCGAGCACTATACAACTACAAGAATCCTTCACTACTCAGACCGACAAATCTTGTTTTTACCAGAAACTTTCCACCGTATTGCCTAATCAGATTTTCCTTCAATATTTCGCAAGGACCAGTGTTGGCCGTTGTTACACCCTTGTTCTGTGGGAGAATATTTTGATCTCCTTTCTCTTATTCATGTAGACTTTTGTTGCTTTTGGTTCGGTTTTACGCTCTTTGCAGCAGTATCAGGTCATTTATAATTATACAGTTATGTCATAAAGTGTTAAAACAAAACAAGAAGAAGAATAGAAATACTATCAATATACACAATAATTTGGAAAGAACCTTTGAATGCTTTAGAGTCATTGAAATTCACAGTATGGAAACTCACAGATTGCATTCATTGAATTAGGAAGAACGAAAGAAATCAGGACCTAACAAACAAGTCTTTATATAGGTCCATGATGGGTTGCAAAGTTATCAATCTATAAAGATCTATTTCTGTTTACATTGATATCTAAGTTACCTCATGCACTGACATTCACATTTCTTATGGCAAGGTTAACTTTAGGTTAACACAGTAAAATTATGCACCTAACTTTGACTTTCAATGAGACATGTATCACGTTTCCTGGCAACTGATCTTAGCAAACAAATCTACTGTTACATGTTACATTTTGGTTGTGAACTAACTATACTATAATGATATGTGCAATTTGTTAAAAAAAACCGGCGCCTTCCATGATTCTCTGTTATTTTTCATTTAGCTTTCCTGTACCCATGCTCATAGTACCGGTATTCTTATTCTAAGCTCCCCCCCACCCCCCCAAAAAATAATAAAAAAGTAAAAAACCATGCTAATGGTGTTGAACCATGGCAAATAGTTGTAGTAGTAGTAAGGAGTAAGTTATTTATAGAGGCGCAGTCGTCTGCTGTGTTTAAGCCGGCTGAAGTTTCCCTTAGGGTTGCTCTCTGTGTGCTGCAGCGTCGATAGGTGCTTCGTGCTTATGTAGCAACGCAGCAGGCAAAATCTTTTTGTCTTTGTTTAAAAGGAAAAACTAAACCAGAAATAAAAATTGAAAATAAATTTCAAAAACCCGAACAATACAAATGGTAGATTTTTTTAGAGTCTGACCATGATATTCTATATTTCCTGACACTTGGGGGAGGTGGCAAAACTTTTAGACTCGTTCAGTCCACTTATGATGATTTATTACAACATGTATTGGTTTTGTACCCATAGCAGACAAGTTAGGAATTCTATATATATATTATCTATACATGTACATATATATTATTTTAGAATGGAAGGATGTAAACTTTGTAGACAAAAATCAAATATCCACTTTGTCCAGTTGGTGAAACTACATGTAGCTAGGATTTATCTATATAGCATGTGTATGATATTTTAAAATAGATAGGGCTGTTAACTTAGCACAAATAACGCAATATCTGCTGTCTTCAATGGGTGAAGATTTGCTGGACTTTTTACATGATTACTTGAAGCCATCTTTAGCATATATGTACTTGAATGCCGAGTGGACAAAATAAAAAAAAAAACTAGTCTCTAACATAATGTATGCATATTGTCGACTGCTTCACATGAAGGTAAATATCACAGAGATTATAGTGGTGTATTCACCTCTTTGCAAAATAACCAGCGATATACATGTGGCATTGGTAGTCTAGTGGTTAAACTGCTGGACTCATACTCGGAAGGTTGCGGGTTTGAATCCCGGCTCGGGCCCGGCGTTATATTCTTGGGAAAGGCATTTTACACTAATTTTTGTCACTTCACTCCGATGTGAATGGGGTGGGGTATTTGGCTATAAACAGCGAAAGATCTTGTCCGTATGTTAGTTTTTAGAGTCTGTAAAATGGCATTTTGCACTGCATGCTTCCCAGGAAGTAGAGAAGGTTTCTAAATTATTTATTGGTCTGCTAGAATGTAAAGCGCATTGACCCTGCACTATACATAAATTTAGTCATTATGATTTATAAGCCTATATATAATTATAGCAATGAATGATATTATGTTGTCCTGTGATAGTAGCCTATGATTTTAATTCCCTTATGTTTTCTCGCACAAATTCAAGTATTTGTAATTGTTCCTATTACTGCTGATGCTATTGTAGGTATGATTTGTTACGTTTGAACTTATCTAATCATGGTAGCTGAATCCTCCATGTGAGACCAGTATGCCTGGACTAGATTGATGATGTTGTTTTTTCTTTCGTTGTTGTGTTAGATTTTCATTTTTGTTGATGTGTTAGGGCTGTTTTGGGTTGTTATTTTTTATTATTGTGAAATTGTCTATTTTTCAGAAATTATATTTACTCTTACGATTTGCTATTTTGGATTTTTTAGTTTTGCTCTCTTACTGTATTGAGTCAATTTGCGTGTTATGCTGGCTGATCTAGCCTTGTTGGGATGATATTAAATGGAACGGAAAGATATGCACATGTACATGTAATTATGCTTGTCTAATTCATGGCTTGTTTTGATTTGCTTTCGGGCTTATCGTGCCTTGCAACATCTTGAAGAGATGGCTGTTGAAAAAATTGTCTTAGAACTGCAGCTGTAGTCGAAGGGGGATAATCCAGTTAATTGTCCTTTAATTCCTATTTACACAGTTATGTCCCTTTAATTAGAAATCTATTGCTTCTTGCTGGTGAGTTGTGTGAGTGTGAATAATTTTTGCAATTTGTACTCACTCATTTGTAGCTTTGTACTCACCCACAGGAAGTGTGAGGGTGTCAAAGGATTCTTTGTCTCCTCTGCACACGGCAAAGCTTTTTGTCTTAACGTTTCTTTCAACATTGTGAAGAGATGGCCATGAAAATGAAAGTGGCCCGCATGTAAAGTAATCTGGCATTGCTGGTTGGTTTTTGCTTTAAGACTGCAACACTGGAAGGCCGTTTAAAAGACGAGACCTCCAAATTTTACGTCCATCTCTAATAGGACTGTAGGCTAAAACAGGAACAAAAACTGGTGCCTCTATAAGTTGAGCAGACCGGTGTCGAGAAGGCTGTTGCTCAAAATAAAGTGATCTTACAGTGTTGCAAGGGACGTAACCAAACCAAAATGCCTCTCACCTCATACTGCAGCAGTCCATTGAGCAGGCCAGTGTCGAAGCTGTCTGTCTCTTTAATGACTTTACAGTGTTGCAAGGGACGTAAAACTTGTGACCAACCCCAAACGCCTCTCACCTCATACTGACGCAGTCCATTGAGTAGACCAGTGTTGAAGCTGTCTGTCTCTTTAATGACTTTACAGTGTTGGAAGGGACGTAAAACTTGTGACCAAACCCAAACGCCTCTCACCTCATACTGCAGCAGCCCATTAATTAGCAGACCAGTGTCAAAGGAACCTGTCTCATAAAATAATGACCGTACAGTGTTGCAAGGGACATAACCAAAGCAAAATATCTCACCTCATACTGCAGCAGTCCATTGAGTAGACCAGTGTCGAAGCTGTCTGTCTCTTTAATGACTTTCAATGTTGTAAGGGACGTAAAACTTGTGACCAACCCCAAACGCCTCTCACCTCATACTGATGCAGTCCATTGAGTAGACCAGTGTTGAAGCTGTCTGTCTCTTTAATGACTTTACAGTGTTGCAAGGGACGTAAAACTTGTGACCAAACCCAAACGCCTCTCACCTCATACTGCAGCAGTCCATTAATTAACAGAACAGAGTCGAAGTAGCCTGTCTCTTTAAAAATGACCGTACAGTGTTGCAAGGGACATAACCAAAGCAAAATATCTCACCTCATACTGCAGCAGTCCATTAATTAACAGAACAGAGTCGAAGTAGCCTGTCTCTTTAAAAATGACCGTAC
>JAUKPP010052505.1:0-16730 GCA_032273245.1 Phyllaplysia taylori | reverse complement strand
TAGATAGATAGATAGATAGATAGATCGATCGATCGATAGATAGATAGATAGATAGATAGATAGATAGATAGATAGATCGATAGATCAACAAATACATAGACAGATAGGTAGATGGATAGATACAAGAGAACAAAGGTGTGTATGTGTGTTTGTTTATGTGTGTGTGTGTGTGTGTAAGAGAGAGAGAGATGGAGAGGGAGAGGGACAGACAGACACACATGGGGTCGAATTCGCACAACTCCTGAGCAGAAAAGAAATTTATCAATTACATTCAAACTGACCATCAAAAGTTTTATTGAAACAGAAGCTTCGATTTCAGATTTCACTTGCAAACATTTTAACATAAAAGATGCAATACAGGTTTACCATTATGAAGAAAAAATAGATTTTTCCTTCTCCTGTAAACTTTTGGTCTTGGCAGTTGTGCGATTTAAGCATAAGGCCAACGATAACCTACTTGCTACAATACTATGATCCCAGTAATCTTCCCCAACCGTAGGACAGGACAGTAAACGCCACTAAGCTTAAAGAGAATATTGTAATAAACCTTTGGACCCTACACTGCCCACCCCCTCACCCAAAAGTCGTTCAGTCGAAAAACTTGCACCCCACAACCGTTTTACTTTTCTACACTGACTGATGATCCGCCCAGTCACGTTGGTAGAAATATAACTATACCTTCTCAGGCGTTCAAAACGAGTGATTTACTAGAACGGTTACTGGAAATCCTGTGAGACGGGTAGAGATCCCTGCGCGGGAATCTTTGCAGAAGTCTTGATTACTCTGTCAGGATGTGCGAGACTTATAGCTCTGAGCGGGAATAACGAGAGCTTTGGCACATCCACAATGAGTCTTCGGTTCAGCGAGGTTGGGAAATATCGAAGAAACCGAACTGGTGTAATGTATTCACTTCTTTCGAATAGTTTTATAGGACCCTTTCTATCTAAAAAAGCGGAAGTGAAATCCTGGAACCACTCCTAGGTAACCCTGGCAAGGATGGGCCAAGACAGACAGAGATGGAGGATCCTTTGTTGCTGCTCTAAGCGTCAGATGGCGCGACGGGTAGTAAGTTAAGTTAAGTTTCCATCTAAACAATTCAGTCCCATACTCGATATTTATGCTAGAAAAACCCAGGGTTATTATTATTGCAGTACATTGAGACAGCAGATCCACCGCTTTGAACCGGTGCTGTGGTGTAATGGTTAGGCTCTTCGTCTTTCACACGGAAGACCCGAGTTCGTTCCAGGAGGAAAGTTTTTTATGACGATCAAAAAGACCTGCGCTTATAGAAAAGTCCTATCTTTTTCGATTATTCGCATATCAGAATCAGGGACGCCTGCTACCCGGATTGTTTCTATATAGCTCTCAGCTCAGTTTAACACATTTGATACACAGAGGCTGGCACTGCACTAGCTTTACTTTTCCTGTAACCTTTGCTTTGGAATGATGGGAAGAGAAGATTTAAGAGAAAGAATCCATGATTTCAACGGCTGTGTCTATCAGTCTAACAGAGGAAGCTCGCATTTTAAACGCTGAGAACTGTTTTATTAATTGTACCCTAGACGAAATCCGTTTGTCAATGATTGAGGTCACAGGCATGCAACAACACCCAGACAAAGATCTTTAAATTTTACTTGGAATGTGATTATTTGCTGACACTTCATGCCACCTTCAACACCGTGAGGCGATTTCTTTTGTGTTTTCGTGTTGCTTTTTATGTACCAGTTTTACGTGCCTTGCGACACTGTAAGGTCATTAAAGAGATGGGATAAGTCACACCTGCCTGTCACGGCCAAGAAAGACTGAGAGGGACGAACCCCCGCTGAAAAATGCAGATCTCCCCGCATGGGATCGTAATTGGAAATCGGATCTACCGCGTGATAGGCGAAGAGCCTAACAATTACACCACAGCCGCCGGTTTTTATAATCTTTATTATCATTATCATTCTTTTAGTTTGCTTTTTCTTGTCTGACGTTTCAAGACACGTGAAATTTATTGGGGATAACATGCCGGCACTGTCCCGGGATCGAACCCACGACCAATGGCATGAGAGGCAGACACCACTAACCTCTAAATCACGAGAGCCCCCAGCCTATCTAAGCCTTGCATTCATTGTCATATCTTACGTGGCATATCAGAAATTTGATGGGGCGTCGTTGGCTGAACGGTAGTGCGCCTGCTTACAGATAAGAAGGTCCTGGGTTCGAATCAGCGGACGTTCACCGGGATTCGTTTCGGAGTTTTCATTGCACCAACTCCACCGACTCCCGATGGATGTAAAAACAGGGGGACCCGCCTTGAAAGTGACCTAACATCGTTGCATGGGGCGTTAAACCAGAACCGAACAAAAAGTAACTTAATGGGCCTGAACTAACACCTTATGTTCATATTTGCATGATTTATGATTTACATAGATATGATATAACATAATATCAGTGACAGTGCGATAAGTAGGACAATATAATATCACCACACAATCTCCAAACACAAGCTTGGAATTTTACGCTGAATTCCAAAAAGGCTGTACCGAAATCTGGGTTATCTTTTTTCTCTCTTTCTTTCTTTCTTTCTTTCTTTCTTTCTTTCTTTCTTTTTTCCTTTCTTTCTTTCTGTCTTTCTTTCTTTCCTTCTTTTTCTCATTTGTTTGATTTTTATCTTTGTTTTTTTGTTTGTTTCGTTTTTTATGTTGTTGTTTTTGCTTTTTTTACTCCTTATGTGAAAAGAAGCAACTATAATGCTAAATTTTTTAATGTTCATATGTGACTGACTTGTGGTTAAAGAGAGAGAGGGGTAGATAAAGAAAGAGCACAAGAAAGAGAGAGAGAGAGAGAGAGAGAGAGAGAGAGAGAGAGAAAGATGAAAGGCAGAAAGATGAGGATGAGGTGAGGAAGAATAAAGATAGAAAAAGAACAGATACATTTTTAGAAAGAATTGTGGAGGAGGAAGAGGAGGGGGAGAGGGGCGGGGTGAAGAAGTGAAAGAATCAAATTGACGGAGAGCGAGATAAACATCATACAAAATCGACGTAGCTACATTAAGCTGTTTGTTTGTTTTTATCGATCCTTTCGACATTTAAAACCCTCATCAGACGTGCCCCCATGACTTTCACTTCAACGCAAACTTTATATCGTCTTGATCACAAAGCCGACGTCAAAATTACCATTGCCCTTTTCATTTCTATAAACGCAGAATAGCTGAAACAAATAAACCTATAACAATTTTCAACAACAGAAACTGCTCGTTTTCGAAATATTATGTACATTTTCTTATAGTTGAATGAGCGATGATGAATGTTGGCTGTTCTATCAATAAAAATAGATAGAAGATGATTAAGTCATAATTCTTGTCTTTTCCTCAGAATAGACAAGGCCAACGTTAAATCCCACTTCTTCCTGTCTTTTCCTTTGTCTTTTCCTATTTGCTTAATATAAGGAGAATTATTTTATTGATTGATGCTTTTTTTCTTTAGGATTTTTATTGAAAAAACGGCTGAAGAAACTGGCGTTTCTATAAATAAATACCTAACGTTTAACTATTTATCAGTCTTTATACGTTTAATTTTTTCTCTTGCTCTTTGATTATAAGCTGAAGGTCGTCTCTGTTCCTTTTTCACCCCACTTCCACCCCCTTGCATTCATTATTCCTGTGGTGTAGTGGTTAGGCTCTTCGCCTGTCATACGGAAGACCCGAGTTCAATCCCGAGTGCTGACGATCTTGTTCTTTACTGCTAGGATTTTTTTTTCCTGTCAGCCCGGGTTGGCCCTGACAGGCAGAGTCAAAGTAGCTCGTCTCTTAAATCACCTTACAGTGTTGCAGGGAACGTAAAACTGGTATAAAAAATCAAACCAGTCTCTAGTGACACCTCTCCCTTTGTTTCTTACCATCATCGGTTAAATCAGCCAAATAAGCTGGTGCCTCTATAAATAAATAACTCTAACCATCCTCTCACTATCGTGCCCGCGTTGTCTGAAGTGATATGTTATTTCAACCGTCTATTCAGAGGTCAAATTATGGCTCTTGATCGCTATCTACAGACATTAAACAGGTTTATTAGTACCTTTCAGTAGCCTCTTAAATGCCGGACAAAGTGGTGCTTATCCGTGCTGCTTTTGACCTACTATTTCTAGTGATTTTTGTCTCCCTCCTCCTACTTGTCAAGTGTGTGAAAAAATGCTCTTTTCTAAAATATATATGGATTCAGGTACTATAAATAATGCTGTTTTTCTTGTTGTTGCTACTGTCGTTGTTGTTGCTGCTGCTGTTGTTGGTGGTGGTGGTGTTGTGGTTGTTGTTGTTGCTGTCGTTTTTTGGTGTTGTTTTGTCGCAGCGCTGTAATGTAATCGTGACGCTCTTTGCCTGTCATGCTGAAAATTCGAGTTCGATCCCGAGCGCGGACGATCACGTTTTTTTTTGCTGGGATTTTTTCCATCTTAGCCCGGGTTGGCCCTGACAGGCAGGGTCGAAGAAGCCCGTCTCTTAAAGTGACCTTACAGTGTTGCAGGGGACTTAAAACTGGTAACCAAATTTAATCACTCTATGGATTCTGCTTATGTACTGAGACCCCTTTTCTTCATCCACCCCCCCCCCTACACACACACACACACACACACACACACACACACACACACACACACACACACATACACACACACACACACGCACACACACACACACAGACGCACACACTTTTGTTAATTCTTTTTTTCCTCCCTCCATACCTCCCCACCATCTCAAACCTCACCCCTCCCTAGACATTAATGCACCCAGCAAACAAAGGCCTCAATAGGACATGCATAGACATAACGCAGATGGATGACTCTCTAAGGGAAAAATACCATAGTATCACCAAGAGGCTAAAACAGCCAAAGATGCTGACGACTTTATAAACAACTAACTTTGAACTAACTGACTAACTAACGCGCGCATACACACACACACACACACACACACACACACACACACACACACACACACACACACACACACACTTCACCTTTTCCTGCACACAAGACGTTGTTTGTCTTAATTCTAGTCCCCGACGGCAGACCATTATCCCCCTTTGGACCACCTGGAAGATCGTGTTGCACGCGTCCAGACTTTGCCTTCTGTTTTACCCTGGTCTCGTTTTCATTAATTGGTTACCAGTTTTACGTCCCCTGCAACACTGTAAAATCATTTAAGAGACAGGCTACTTCGACCTGCCTGTCAGGGCCAACCCAGACTTAGAGGTAAAAAAAAATCCCAGCAGAAAACAACCAGATCGTCAGCGATCGAGGATCGTACCGGGGTCTTCCGCGTGCAAGGCGAAGAGCCTAACCATTATCCCCCTTTAAACCATCTGGAAGATCGTGTTGCACGGTCCAGACTTTGGCTTCTGTTTTACCCTGGTCTCATGGCCACCATAATGATTATCACATCAAGACAGCTGCCCAGTACCAGTTGGCGAAATACAAATAGATTTTATTTATTGTACCGATCTCTAGTAGTTTGTAAATAGACGGAGTTAAGAGGTCGTTTTGTTTATTTGGTTATCAGTTTTACGCCACCTGCCACACTGTAAAATCATTTAAGAGACGGGCTACTCCGACCCTGCCTGTCAGGGCCAACCCGGGCTGAGAGGAAAAAGCTCCCAGCAGAAAAAAACACCAGATTGTCCGCGCTCGGGATCCAACCGGGGGTCTTCCGCATGACAGGCGAAGAGCCTAACCATTACACCACACCGCCGGTATAGATATGTTCCATTTGTAGCAGTTTTTTCACTATGCACACTATGCTTGCTTGCACTGCATTCAGTCAGTACATTTGGGACCCCCCCTCCCTCAAAAAAGGAAAACCCTGGGATCTTTCAGTGGAAGCACACCGTTTTTAAAGGTAGGGACGGTTCTATTTCAATCATTACTGAATGCATTTATTTCTGTATCTTTTCACAGGAAGATTAGTCAACACGTTAGGACAACACAAGGGACCCATATTTGCACTCAAGTGGAACAAAACTGGAAACTATATTTTGAGTGCAGGTGTTGATAAAGTGAGTACTATTTCAGGTCAAGTTAGGAAAGCTATTGGCAAGGAGAGAAACATATTTGTTAAAAAAATTGATAACATGCACTACTACTACTTTACTTTTCAGGATAGAGCAAATTGAATGCATTGACAGGAAAATCCTCTCTTTACTTTCAAATTCATTCTAAGTTCTTAGGTTTTTACGTGCTGTGGTGCGTTTTCCAAAATGCAATACCTTTTTGAACTATTTCACAGGCCCTTGAAAAGTTTAAAATTCATTTATTTCAATACACGATTTTTAGATTCTTGACAGACTTGTTTTACATATCATCTTCATTCTATCACCTCTGTAGCAAGTCAATAAACTTTACAGGTTTTATTATATTGATTGGAAATTACAAGAAGGGACATATTAACTTTGTAATACTGTTGTTTGTTGCACAAGATTAACATAACTGTTGCTGCTTTGTATTTTCAGACAACCATCATATGGGATGCAAACACAGGCAGTTGCACACAACAGTTTGCATTTCATTCAGGTAAGTAAGAGCAAAAAAACCTACATGATTCCACGTTAAGTTTTTTTTTTTTCCATTTCTTCCTCCAATCTGTGACATCACAGACTGCGATAGGAATTATTTTACCTCTTTTTTTCTTTCTCACCTTGACATGGTTCAGTTTGGGAATTTATACATGAAGCTCGGTGTGTGCATCTCATCATGGACATGGGGGCAAAAGTGGCTCTCTAATAGAGATGCTACAAGTTGGGATATCGAAGGATTTGAAAAAGGTTGTAAAGTGTGAAGATATATAGACAATGGAAAAAAGTCACTAACCTCAACCAAAATGCATTATTTTACACAATTTTATGTGTAATGGAAGACAATCGATGAGATGGACATCAATTTAGACATTTCATAAATTTTTTTATTCTACTAAAGGTGACTAAAAATTATGTAGATCTAGATATTTCTGATGCCTAATTTAGGTAGACTTTTTTTTATTACCTTGCCCTTTGACCAAGATATTTTTTACCCCTGTGCCAACAGCGCCTGCATTAGATGTGGACTGGCAAAGCAACACCACTTTTGCCTCATGTTCAACAGACCAGTGTATCCATGTTTGTCGACTAGGGGACCAGAGGCCTGTCAAAACATTCCAGGGACACACAGTAAGTATGCTCTCATTTCGTTGGCAGTCTCCTAAAGGTCGTATCAGCACTTTTGGCAATTTTGTAGGAGAGCACATCAAAGTTTTGAGTTCTAGTAATAATTTTTGAAAGCAAAAATGGCTACCTGCGTATAACTCCCCCATTGTTGCAGCAATAGAGCTGTCCCTAACACTAGAAATAGCACATCTTCTCTGGAAAATCCAGGGTTTTCCTGTAGAGGGGCAAAACTGCTGCTTCAATGCACTGCATAAAAATAACCCTGGGTTTTCCCAGCTGAAGGACCGAGTTGAGGAATCAAATATTGATGTCCTGCTTTATGAGAATAGATCTAAATACATGTAGTTGACACCCCATAGTGGTAACAATTCAAAAACGTAAATGTTGACAATGCGTTCCTTAATAAGTAGGGCAAAGATTTGTAGGTTGTTTATGACTCATTACGACAGATCGCAAGACATGGATTAGAGAAAAAAGAAAATATCATGTAAAAAGGGATGATTGGTTCCGCAACGACCTTACAGTGTCAACAGTAAAACATGAGTGAATGAAACACCAAGGCAATGTGTCAGTGGCTGGGCAATAATAGCTGATATTTTTCTATCCTACCTAATGTTATTGTATCTTAAGAAAATAGCATAAATAAGGTTCTAAATGTACATCTTTACATTTTCACTAACTGCTTTTTCCATCATTCTCCCAACAGAACGAAGTGAATGCCATCAAGTGGGACCCTCAAGGTCAGCTCTTAGCATCATGTTCAGATGACATGACGTTGAAGGTGAGTATAGACATGTAGGCCGATCACTTTTAGCATAATCTCATTTGTAATACAACTTTTTTTTAGACATAAGGCTAACCAGAGATTATTGTTGTTCTAGATCAGGAACTTATATGGGTTATTCCCCTTTCAAGTAGTCTTCTGTACCCTGGGAGTGGAGAGCCTTAAAATTGGCCCTTTAATACTGCAAGAGTGCAATAATAGATTTCATTTACATAGCGCATACCCCTGCTCAAAAGCAGGCTCTATACTCTTTGCAATCATTATCAATGCAGTTTCAAGACCTCTCTGGACCAAGTGACTGCTTGGGGCAATCCAGTTGTTAAATAAGTAATAATTTTTTGCCACTATTGATGCAATACTTGCACATGCGGGTTGCAGGCATAGATTCAGACACAGAACCATGTGTATGTCACATCATTTTAATGTTGCCCTTGTGCACTAACTTAAGTGAAATAATGCACAAAGTTTGCTATAAATAGCCAGCTGAGAGATGTATGCCTTTATTGTTGATTGTTAACTTGCATAATAGCAGCTTTTTTTTCTGTTTTGTGGACTATGTGGTTATCTAGAGACATGTAGGCTATGCTTTTATCATAAATCTGGAAATTGCACGGTAGCAGCTATTAAATTATTATGTTGTTTCGTTGTTGCTTTTGTTTGTCACTAAATTTTGTATTTCCGCAAAAATGGAAAAAAAAACCAACCCCTACAAAAGCAATTCAAGTATAGTCTCGGGTCACTGGAATAGAAGCTGTCATGGAAGTTTTATGTGTTTCTTCTGTTGTGGTAGTACATTTCCCCAATGACTACAATAGCCTAGTTAGCACCGTCCTCTGTGATGTAGTGGTTAGCTTCTTTGCCTGTTGTGCAGAAGACCCGGGTCCAATCCCATATGCGGATAATCTCATTTTTCTGCTTGGATTCTTCCCTCTCAGCCTGGGTTGCCTTAACAGGCAGAGTCAAAGCAACCTGTCTCTTAAATGACCTTACAGTATTGCAAGGGACGTAAAACTGGTAACCAAACCAACAATAGTTGAGAAGTAGTGACCAGCACAGAGATTTCCTATGTAAAGAAGCAATTGATATTTCTAATTATCATGAACAAAGAAATTCAGATGCTCACCCGAAGCTACTGTTCACAGACAACTGTTGACCATCTTTTCCCTTCTGTTCACAGATTTGGAGTATGAAGAGAGACTCATGGGTGCATGACCTCCAAGCTCATGTGAAAGAGATCTACACCATCAAGTGGAGTCCCACAGGAGTCGGCACCAGCAATCCTAATCAGAGCCTGATATTAGCAAGGTACGGACTGATACAGATAGAGTTTAGTAGAATACTATTTGGCTCAACAGTGCATCATTCTTTTTTCTTCTTCTTCCCCTTCTTGAGCTGAGAGGTCTGTTAGCTTGTTTGGGGTTTAATGGTCAATAGACTCTTAGGATATTTCAATGCCTAGAATACATTCTAAAGTATTTGGGTTGAAATTCATTCTGAATTTTGCCTGGACGGTGGCCTTATAGGCCCATTCTTTTCAATTTTCAATCACCAAAGGATCTTTAGGCTGCGCATCATGCAAATAGGGTTACCTCTGAGATTTTTGTTCTTATCCGAGAAAACTAGTTATTGGATCTTACCTACCTTAAAATAAATCAGGGCTGTGGTTGAAAGAGGAGGAGTTGACAAGAGGAATAAGAGAAGAGAATCACAGCAGGCTACAAGATTAGCTAGGAGTAGGAGGATACTTGGAAGGGGGTGGCATGGTCTGCTCTGTGTATTTCTTTTTGTGTTTTCCTTACTATTGTCCTATTAGCGCTGAAATTACCTTACATACATGTATAACCAAACAATCTTGGCCCTGTCTACATTAGCATAGCGGTTTGTTTCCACCTCAGTTTTTAAAAACTAAAAATACAGAAAAAAATTCATTGCTGTTTGTCAGTTTTTTAGACTTGATCCCAGTGAAGTTATTGTATTATATTCAGGTTATTGAATGACTTGGTCTGCTGGCTGTAATAATGATTGTAAAGCGCATATAGCTTGCTTTGGAGCGGGGATAATATGCACTATGTACCAGAAATGCAATCAACTATTATTATTCAAATAATCTTGTCTGTGTGTTAGTGCTTTAGTGCCTGTAAATTGGCAGCTTGTACTATATGCCTCCCAGGAAGTCTAGAAGGATTTTAAATGACTTTGTCTGCTGGGGTAATAATAATGATTGTTAAACGCATAGAGTCTGCTTTCAAGCGGGGATATACGATGCTCAATGTAAACGCAGTCCTTATTATTATTATTATTATTATTATTATTATTGTTATTGTATTGTGTTTATTTTCAGCGCTTCATTTGACTCAACGGTCCGCCTGTGGGAGGTGGAGCGGGGCCAGTGTCTACACACTCTGACCAAACACACAGAGCCTGTGTACAGTGTGGCCTTCAGTCCTGACGGCAAATACATTGCCAGTGGCTCCTTCGACAAATGTGTGCATATATGGAGTGTTCAGGTCAGTTGGTTACCGTATATACCTGTGTATAAGACGACTCGTAGATAAGATGAAGGGGCGTCGATGACCAAGTGGTAGTGTGCTTATCTATAGATGAGGAGGTCCCAGGTTTGAATCCGGGGAGGTTCACCAGGATTTTTTCGGAGTTTTCATGCCTCTGACCCCACCCTATGTGAGGCGGTCGTACAATTCGGAAGTCCCACCTCGTGAATAACCTTTAAGTACAGTGTTGCATAGGGCATTAAGCAAAAAAACCCCCCCAACAAAAACAGCCCCCCCAAAAAAAAACCAATAAGACGTGGGTAGGCTTTGATCCCTGAAAGTGGAGCTCTTTTTTATGTTTCATGTATAAGACGGGGGTGGACTTATTAGATCAAGAATGAAGAATCTATTGGTGCATGTCTTCAAACGAAAGAGGAAAAAAGCAAAAATTTCATTGAGATATCAACAGTTCATCATCTTTGAAATTATTTGTCCACCATATCTGTGGGTATTTTGCTTCAAGACTCAACGATCCCACCCAGGTCATTTCAGGTTGCTCCCTTTGACGAAGGTTGTGGCCCTTGTTACGGTGATCAAATATTGATTCCCGAGAAATATCTTGTGTATAAGATGGGGGTTGGTAATTTTTTTTAAAAACTCCATGTCATTATAAACTGTGAACAGTATCTTTTAGTTTGCTGCATGTTATGGGGAAGGGGGCGTAATTATGTAGGAAAAATGCTATATATGTTTAGATGATTTTTGCTCCCAAACACAAGAATACCCTTTCCTCCCCTCACAAAGAGATAATAAACTAATGATCTTCAAACTGCAGGGGCAGTTGAAGAGTGTTTTTTCCAAAACTTTTACACTTTGTTGAAAATAGAGTTAGCACCATTAAGGGTATCTTTATTTTATAGACTTGACACTTTTTTTCTCAAAGCTTGTAGTTGTTGCGAAAACCAGTTGTTTCCTTTACTTACAACCCTAGAAAAAATATTTTGCTATTTGAGAAGCTTATTAGTCGAGCTAAAAAGCTGATTTTCTCAGAACTTTCCAGAATGCTAATACTGAGCTTTGGAAAAATGCTCTTCAATTTTAAACCCATGTTACAATCTAAGAAATCAAAATAAAATATTGTTATTTCCTTTTCATATTTTTAAAAACAGACAACTGTATCATTTGTCATTGAATAATGAAAATGTGAAGTTCAAATGATATTCCTGAAACGGTGTCTATTTTTTTAATCTTCAGAATGGTTCACTAGTCCATAGTTACAGAGGTACTGGTGGCATTTTTGAAGTGTGTTGGAATCACAAAGGTGACAAAGTTGGAGCTAGTGCATCAGATGGTTCGGTAAGAATTTTCTTCTTTTTGATCAAGGCAAGCGAGTAGTTATAACTTTTATTATGCTATTATCAGCCTTTACTATAGCAACATGTTTTGGGATATAGTAGTACTATTATGTTTTACTCCATGTAAGTTGGTCCCTAAGTCAGCAACACTTTCCTACCAGCGCTGTGGTGTAATGGTTAGGCTCTTCGCCTTGCATGCAGGAAGACCGTAGATCGATCCCCGGTCGTGGACGATCTGGGTTTTTTCTGCTGGGATTTTTTCCCTCTCAGTCCGGGTTGGCCCTGACAGGCAGTGTCGAAGTAGCCCGTCTCATAAATGACCTTGCAGTGTTGCAGGGGACGTAAAACTGGTAACCAAACCACACTTTCCTGGTGCCTTTAATCTTAGCCCCTGAAAGTGTGTAACCAGTTGTGACTAAAGATCTTAAATCAGATATTTTCAGTTGTTTGAAGTATGCTATTTAAATGATCAAATGTGTCCTGACCAATGATATTGTAAGATTTTCTGAACATGAGCAAACTAAGGCAAATACTTTATTATATCTCTTTGGTGCGCCAATCCAAATGATCCCTGATCCAGTATTCCTTGGGGCTAGGTGGTGAGATTTGCTTCTTTGTCTCTCTCCCTGTGTGACAATAAAGTGTTAGGAAATTATGTCTTTCTAATAATATACATAACACCCCTGTGTTTGTATTGATCTGGAAGTGCCTGTACAAAAATGGAAAAACATGGGTTTCAGTCTTATTGTTTGTAGGATTTTGCGAATAAGAATCTCAAAAAACTGATGTTTGCATTGAACACATTGTTAGAATTGAAAGCAACTAAATGTTCAATTGAAATGAAGTTGGGTGTTGCACTCATAGTTCTGTTCATTGCTCTAAGAATCTTTGGATGTATTACCTATTCAGATTAATTTCTGTGCCTACATTGTGTTTTTTAGTAGTTTTTTATCCAGATACAGACTTTTAAGTCACCATATTCTCCATATTCTCCCCCTCTTTCTTTTCAGGTTGTGGTACTAGACTTAAGGAAGTAGCTGGGACCCAGACATATAAAACTAGGGCAAGCATTAGGTATCTGATACCTTCCTCCAGAAGTGACAGGGTTGCAGGGCTGGCCCCTCCCCTTTCCCTTTCATCGTTTCCTCTTCACCACCCCCAAGTCTGCACCAGCCTGCCTCCTCTCCGAGCCACCACATGGCTGAGCTGTCTGTGCTGAAAGCCGTGAGCCGCCAGCGTTGTCTGGTTTGTGGTGTTGTCCTTGTGGGAGCTAGACAGCCAGGAGTCACTTGTACGCATGATGTCGTCACAGGGATGGATATCGCCTGCAGTTATCCTACACCAGGATTTTCCCCTGCATTCAGGAGTTGACTCTTGAGGACAAACAGATGCTGAGGTTTTCTCAAGTATTTTAATCATGATGATTTATGCCTAGTTTGAGGCAATTCTGGCCTAAATACAATAGCTCAGGATTTTTTTTGTGAAGAGTAGAGCTCATCCCTGGTTCCTCTGGATTTGTCTGGTGCCATCAACCCCCGGAATGGTCTTATCTACCAGATAGAGTCAACTATGTGGTGAACAGACTGCCTAGTGAAATGATGCGCTTCGTCCTCTAAGTGTTCATTTTACATCGCCAATTATTGTGTATTCACCACAGGCGTCAGTATTGCTATTGAACAGTGGGCTTCTCATGGTTTATGATGGTTCATTGATACTAGATCTATAGAGCTAAATTGGGCTGGTTTCGTACTCCCAAAGTCCAACAGGTGATGGCTGTTTAAATGAAGCTTCCGCTGTTGCAGGGTGCTTGTGTAGCAATCAATGTAATGGGCTTGGCTTTCCCTGGTTGTTGCCGTAGCAACAAATCATTGCCTCCGGACTGCTTTATTCCATGATCTCTAAATTTTTTGCTACTGTTTGTTGGATTTGGGATAGCTCCAGTTCAATATGTGATGTAAATGTCACACATGTGACACACCAGGATAGCGAAGGTAGAACAGTGCAGATTCCAGTCGAGAGAAAAATCTACCCCCCCCCCCCCCCTCCTCCTCAGAGAATCGAAGATTGCACAGAGTAAAGGTTTGACTTTATCATTATCAATGCCCTATCCCCTCCTTTATACTGTACTTCCCTGTGTATACAACCTGTTTAGCAGCCTTCTTTCTTTCACTTCTCTCTCTTTCTCTCTTACTATCTTTTAACTCTCTTCTACTTTTCATCTTTGTCACCAGTGTGTCATTACCAATAATCAGACCAGGGGCTATTTCTTCAAGCGGAAAGTTCTAATCGTGGTCTTGCATGCCTCGACTTGATGTTTGTGTGTGTGTGCATACTTCAATGTCTGCACCAGAATTGTCGATTTTCTTTTGAAAAGCTCAGACCATTAGGCTTCACAGTGGACAGGTCTTGCTCTATTTTCTTTCTCCATCAAAACGGTTCGCTCCCCAGGGTATACGGCTAGGCTGCAATGGCTCTGTTGGTCTTGAAGGGTGAATTACCCACATCAGTCTCTGATCAGCAACCACAACAATATCACTTCAGGTTAACTGCAGATGAGTTGATATTGCCTGGTGTGTAAAAAAGGAGAACAGCGCACAGCTTATCCAAAATTCAGCCTATCAGTTCTGTAAATGTTAAGAAGTTGAGGGGGGTAGATTAGAATCAAGAAAACATCAATTTATCAGAGAGTCAACGCATACAGATTCAACTGTAGTCTCTGTTGGGTTTTATTGGAATTGAAGACTGGTGCAATGATTTATTTTTCCTATTGAATTGAATTTGTGGATTTTGGTCAACAGGGATTCTAATTCTTTTCTGAAAAGAGTTTAAGTAGTAGCCTACCTTACAATTAAAAGAATTTATAACTGTGTGTAAGGAAGTCAAATTCTTGTGAAAGGTCAGTTTGTACTTCCTCAAGGAGGACACATTTCATGCAGATCAGGCATGTTGGGGGTACCAAAAAGTCCTTGTACTATTTCTCTATTTTCTTTGGTGAAAGATTGGCATTACATGTAGGCTCTTGTATTGTTGCAATCTTTTGTAGTCCGCCACACCTTTGTCCATTTGTCTATTATGTACACATACAGGCAGGCAAACGGGCTTCAGCGTGCAGACACACACACACACATGTGCTTGTGCATACATGCATCACCTTGTTTTGTGTTTTGATTTCATGGGTAGTTGTATGAAACTTTGCTTTGAAGATGTCCATAAGTAGATCTTAAATAATGCAGAGTTGAGGGTTGTTTCTTTTTTTTGGATGAGAGTTTTTAAACAATAGAAAGCATCATGATATTTTTAAATGATTTGATAATGGCAACCTTTGAGAGCTGTAAAATTTTTGTAGAATATTAGTGTTAAAACATTCCTCTACTATCAGTGTATTTAGTAAAGTTAGTACCGTAAAGCCTGTACCTGATATATTAATTATATCAGAATCTATTTTCATCTGTCATTAAAGCATCAGTTCTGAAATCAAATGCTGGGAGTGAAAATGTCTCTCTTTAAGAGGACTGGAAGAAAATCCAGTACGGTACTCGGGGTACTCCACTGGTTTTAATTTAAATTTGATTTGAAATTTTCAAAACAAATGTCAGTTTAAGTTTTAAATTCAACATTACTCTAATTTATAATGATAATTATGGATGATCCCCAGGATAATATTGGTGGGATATGAGGTGATACAGCCTGGGCCCTGCACTCAAAGAAAATGCTTTAACTGCAGATTATTGCATAAGGGAGATCTGCACCCACTGACAGTGGTGGTGCATGTATGTACATTTCCCTTTGTGCCAACCTTTCTGAATTGCTTCGAACAACATGTTTGTTTTGTACAAAAGTATTGAAGATGTATATTTTGGACAAAGCTATTTTGCCACCCATGATAGATTCTTACCCCATTTCTTCTTCTTTAGTACACGTAAATTCACTTTAAACCTACACAGATTATTTGCTATAGTTGCACGTTGATTTTATGCTGCTGGGTATGAAGTAATACCTTAAATGTCAAATGGCATTACTTAGGCATTTAGAGCTTTGGAATATGTCCATGTTCTTGTAAATCAGCTTTAGTGTTGGGGTTAGGAGGGTTGCTTTGATAAAGTACATCATGTTGTACCAGTATTTAGTTGGAGTAAGAACTGAACTTGTTGAAAAGGGAGGGATGGTTTTGCTTTGATTTTTTAAAATGGTGCTTGGATTTTCTCAGCAGTGAATAAATTACGATTAGACATGGCTTGATTTAATGTTGAACAACAGTCTCTCTGTGATAGGATTGTATTTGAAAACTTAAACAAGGACAAAAGGTACAGAAATGGACAGCAGGCTTGGTTTTAGCATGTTCCTAGCAAATTTATTTAGATAAAATGAGTGCTGATGTATTAGAATTTTCTTTGAATTATGACATCCAGTAGAACCTGCATAAGTCAACACTGCTGGGACTACTGAATTCACATAGGGTAAAGAGAAAGTTGCCTTACGGGATATCAATGTAGTATAAAAGAAAAAGTTGGGAATTCTTAATCGCTTAAGTTGAATATTGAGTTACCATATGTCGAGATATGTGGGTTCTACTGTATGTCTATCCCACCATAAAAAAGGTCTCCAGATTTCTACAATTTTGAGTAGCCTTGTGCTTACAATTCAGTTCCCATACCATGATTGATAGTAATCGCTGCGATAGACGTAAGCAGCACTTAGCGTCTGGAAGCATCATTGCTCGTGTTGTCAAGTGCTTTGCTATTTTTATTCTGAATACTTGCTGGATGCGTGGATAATCCTCAAACAACTTGTGGGATTTCATAACTTTTGGCAGAGAGACAGGTCCATTCTGTGTTCGGCGCAGACAGTGTACAGAAGATAAGCGCTTCACTCATTGTGTCCCTATTTCATCTCTTTTGTTGATAACTCCTCGTTCATTATTCGTGTTCCC
>JAUKPP010052394.1:0-16736 GCA_032273245.1 Phyllaplysia taylori | reverse complement strand
TTAACGGTCCCTACAATCCTCAAAGGTATGAAATAGAACAAGTTTAGGTTAAGCTCAGCATAATCCAGTCAAACCTGTTGTCTTTAACGGTCCCTACAATCCTCAAAGGTATGAAATAGAACAAGTTTAGGTTAAGCTCAGCATAATCCAGTCAAACCTGCTGTCTTTAACGGTCCCTACAGACCACAGAGAAAAGTGACAATTACAGACAGGTTGCTGCTATGGAGAGAGGGCATGGATCAGGGTCACTTACTACACGCATATGTTGATTGTAAAGCACATAGAGCCGGCTTTCTAGATAGGGATAGGGGTTTAGATAGATTGCATTTACATAGCACATTTCCCCAGTATTATCCTTATTAAACTGAACTATCAGGGGCTACGTGTAAGATCAATAACACAGATTATTCATGACCGTAGAGGCCTACAAGCAAAGGAACTTGTTGGAGAGCTAAAAAGTCTGTCAGTCATTGCCAGAATGGATTTGGAGTCTGAGCAAGAGACCCTTTGCTGCAAGCTCCTCAAAAGCCACTGCTATGAGCAGGCTGAGTGGCTGTTTTGTCAGGGAAAATTACTAACTGTGACTGCATTGGACGAAGACCATTAAAGGGAGGTTAAAAATATTGAACAAATGCAAAGATGTCACTACACAGTGGCCATCAGAACAGCTTGCCGCTATGAATGGTGACTACTAATCAGGTTTGACTTTATATTTATTATAAAATAGATTATAACACTTTAGTAACAACTTTTGTTAAACAGATGACATGGAAATCTCAGATGAGGATAGAATGTGCACTCAGATCATGAATAAATAACAAGAATTGTAATTATAACAGAAAAAGATAATGTACCAGTGGTGTTCCCTCATTCTTCGAGGACTTCTGATGACACAAGGTTCCTTTGACGTCAAATAATCACTGCTATTACTTTTTATGAAAACTAAATCAAGCAACATGATGATGTTTTACAATACAGAAACACCACCAAAAATACCAGACACTGCTTATTTCCTTTTTAAGTTTTGTAACAAACAAAAAACTTCCAACACCAGACTCAAGATTGTGTCTTCTTCATGAAAGAAAAAAGAAACGACCTTTACACAACAAACGTCAGAAATATCGTAAATCAATAATAGCACTCAATATCAGCAGTAAAAAGTAATGAGTCGTAGTTTTACCTTCATGACCTGGAAGTCTTGCCTCATGTCATCTGTGAGTCCACACATGTAGCACAGCTCTGGGATCAAGCACAGGAACTCTGGGTCAGGCTTTGTACCAGGCTGGAATTAATGGTGAAATAAGTGTGATTTTAATAACAATGCAAAGGATTATTATTTACAACACAATCTCTCTTAACAAAATATACTAATACTAACCAAACATCACAATAAAAAAAAAATATGTAAGTCAAGATAGTTTCACAAGTCATTGAACATTAATTCTCACAGATACTAAATGTGTTGTGACATGATAAAATTAGGCACTCATTAATGGTGTTTATTCAATGTGGAGTTGGTATCTCGTTACACATTGTACATTTCTCTTGACGTCCGTCAAGAACTTATTCGTTGATTTTAAATTAACTGAGGTATTTATGATATTAACAAAGTCAGAGGCACGCACTGTAGAAAGAGATAGCCCCAGGAAAATGTCCCTTAATATTAAGTGATTTACAAAATATAACTTTTTTTTTTACAAATAACTTTCTTGAGTATAAGTCACCATAAAATCTGTTTAGACTTGGACATATGTACAGGCTTGCCAACTTTTCAGAAATCAATATAACTGACCAACAGCCACAAAAACCTGCCCAAGATGACCACTCAACTCTCTTTTCACCCGGCACATTACCATAATCATGGGCACCTATTGCTGTGGACGAGTGATGAGCCCTTGTCTTGGCCGCCAGTACCCATTTTTTTCATCTATTGCTGTTACACATTATTAGCCCCTCCTACAAGTTATACACTCGCTGACCAACACTGAGCACTAGCAAGGTTAGCACTTACCCATGTTGGTCATTGGTTAACAAATTTTCAGCTGCGGATGAGTGTGGCAAGGGATCATCTTAATCCATTCACCTGTCATTATCAGCCCCTCCCATAATTTGCAATACATTGTAATTCCTGACCAACACAAAGTGAAGGCAAAGCCACCTGTCCGTCTGTTTACCCGGTCAGTACACAGACTTGATACAATGGTGTTGCTTGTTAAGTGGCCATGGCACATTTCTTTGTCCTCTCCATAGCACTCTATCTCCCTCATCTGATACATTTTGAAAAAAAAAAAAAAAAACCCAAAGCCAAAGCAGCCCCTTCCCTCTCTCAAAGGAAAAAAAGAAACAACAACAACAAATATTTAAAAACATCCACTTGGTAATAACACGCTTGGATATTTTCTTACTTTATGTTCATCTGAGGGGAGGGAGGGGAAAGCTTTTGGCTTTTTTCACTTCATATTCATCTGACCTGTCCACCAAGACGACCACTTTTCTCTTGACAATGAGTGGTCATCTTGGACAGGTTTGACTGTATTTCCCTCAGAAATAGATATGAGTCAATGCAGAGTGAGTCTGGGCATTTCATTTGAATATGGTTTCTGGGTGAAGAAGAATGAAGCCCACAAAATTGATTGTTAAATGAAAACTTACTGGCAGTCCTTTGTCTGGTCTCCGTTTATGCAGGAGAAGTGGCTGTGACTGGTTCTGGATAACAATATTATGCTGCGTTCTGTAGATAAAGAAAAAACCAAAAATTTGGCATCACCCTGTGAAGAAATTATTATTTTCAAATAAATGTCATTGCCAGTCATGCAATTCCACACTTTACACACTTCTTAAACTGCCAAATTCAAAGACAGTTTTTCACTTGTTCACATCAGAAATAAGATATCAGTACAATAGCTGAGAGTGTGATGAGTTATTAGCTTGCTGACAGTTTTCACATCTCAGGAACGAATGCAATCATCATAAACAAAGAGAATTGGTATACGCTCATGAATTCATTACTAGAGCTTAAATTAATTATAAGTCATGGACAGAGCATTTCTGGAGAAACAGGCTAATAAACAACAATTCACTAGTGTAAGTGTGCATGAAAATAAATATTTCCAAACAAATTATCAATGCATCAACTAATCAAAGTGAAATATATTTTGCTGTAGCTTTAAATGTGTATCTTGAACTAAGTTGAACATACCTGTAGTATTCAAAGAAAGTGATGCTTTCCCCAGCTGCCTTCGATGCAAATTTGTCCATTGGGGTTTTGGACCACACAATATCATCCACTCGGTACGTCTTGTTGTTATATCTTGTTAAAACAACAGACCCAACCACTTTTCGCACAATTTCTTCCTGGAAACCCGTTGGATTTGATATTGCACAAGCTTCCCTGAAAGTTAAAAGAATTTTCTCTCAACAATCATGTTGTATTACCACACATGTAAAAAACACATCTTCACTAAATTGCTGATTATCTTGTTTTTGCTCGAAAGTTCCTTGAAGACTCTGTAGTATGAATTAGGCAGGACAAAAGATACACAAGACTGCAGTATAGGAAAAACTCATAGCCTACGACAATGGTGACAGATGCTCGAAATTGACTGACATTATCCCCGTAACATTGAAATATTCACACTGCAGCCAAACCAGCAGAAATACAAGCTTTTTCTTTCACAGATGAAAGATCAATGCATAAAGCATTCCAGACAATGCAGAATTGCCATCTGCATATAACCTTCAAGAATTTAAAATGCAGATGATATCAGTTAATAATTCCAGGACCAGATCCGAATGCTGGGGAGGAAACTGAGCTTGTATATGAGTGCCGTAAGGTTTGCTAGGGTAACAGTATAAAATATAGCTCTAGCACATAGCATCTGATACTGAGTAGCCATCTGCACAAAAAAATGCCATTATTACTGATTTTCTTATGGTTGAAAAAAACTGTTTTGTAAAAGATCAATAGCTTCATCAAATCCCAATCTGAAAAGAGCGGGATGTACTCACATAATGTCATGCACTGTCTCTGTGCGGAGGACTTTGTGCGAGGCATCCAGGAGAAGCATGAGTCCACCCTCCTGCTCTTGGACTGCTGTGATGTAGCCAGGCCACACCTCCAATCTAACAGAAACCAGAGGATACAAGCCAAATTTTATTTTAAAAATGTACTGTTTGATAAGAGTGCAATCATTACAAACATGATATGATTTAAAGTCAAAACGCAAGCCACATGATTTTGGTTTTTGGTTTTGATTTAACGGCCCATGCAACACTGTAAGGTTATTTAAAAGGCCGGACCTCCGAATTTTATGTGTATTTCCAATAGGACGGGGGTCAGAGCCATGAAAACTCTGAAAAAATCCCAGTGAACCTCCCCGTATTCGAACACGAGCCCTCCTCATCTGTAGGCGGGCGCACTACCGCTCGGCCAGCAACGCCCCTGTGATTTTGTAATTCATTTGTTAGTTTATGTAAGGCTTTACACTGGCATGGGAAAATATTGGCCCACGATGAGCCCCAGTCCAGACTTCATATTAAACAAGTAATAACAAATATCGTCTGCTGTGAATTAAAAAATTAGTGACATTGCTGTTAATACTACTACAAACCATCCCAACGTGCTTCACAAGGGCAGTGGGAGAAATTGTCATATTAAAGCAAAGATTGTGCATTAAAAACCTCATGGAAAAAACAAAAACAATGGACTCACTTGCGTTGAGGAATGGTTGCTGGAGTGTGAGGGTTGAAGAAATACCTCTGAACTTGACACATATCAAGGATGTACATGATCCTGTAAATATTGAAGACAATTTATACCAATAAATTGAATTTGCTATGAGGATGGAAGTATTGAAAAGTTCAAGTACCGTATAAATTATGAAATCAAGGATGGTAAACAAGGATGTAATAGGTTACAAAAATAATTTACTGAAACAAATTTATTCAGAAATTTATTCCCACACATAAGTAATCCTCTCGCATTGCTATCCAATATTCTAAATCTGAATTTCATATTATTCAAACCAAGTTTCGAATATTAAAAAAGGCAACTTGTGTTACCTTCAGGTACTTCAAACAAATAATCATACAACAATCATGAAGGTTAAATCAGTAATAAATTCACCAAAAATTTGTGTCCTGATGAGTCCACCACTAAAAATTATTCCTTTAAAATTCATAGATTGTGATGAACAAAGTTAAATTTTACGCATTGTACACATATATTATGTTCATTCACATAATGCTGCCCATTGTTCTTCGCACCTGCGGTGAACCACTTTTCATACTGCGACTCACCTTCTAAAAACAACATTGTACAAATGTACACAATGCTCCGGGGGTACCGTTTTGACGTATGTCACAGTCAAAGTGACGGCTGTGCTGTCTGTTTTCCGAATCGAGGTGAAAACAACCTCCTGTAGACGAGAACACAAAGATGTGGAAAGATACCATATAATGTCATACTTAACAAATCAAAAACTATTTTGGCCAAATCACTACATCTTTCAAACCTAACTAACTTCTCAAGTATACTCCATTATCAAATATAAAATAACAACACTTGAAATTCTACATTTTATACAGAGATTATGAACTCTCCGCATTGACTTACTTTGCTAGGTAATTTCTGCGGAAGATAGAGAATGCTGCCATCAAAACTGTATCCAGTGTTCAACTCGGCCTTGTGCTCTGCCAACAATTTCATTTTCAACCTCTTGTTGTCAATGATTGGTGTGAAGTGGACGTGATACTGGTATACCCCATCACTCTTACACAAGAGCCTCACATAGTTTGCCGACAGGTTCATGCTGGAGAAGACAACGGTGTACGAAGAAATAACCCTTCACTGCCCTACAGTTTCATTTTATTATTTGTTTGGTTTGGTTACCAGTTTTACGTCCCCTGCAACACTGTAAGGTCATCTAAGAGACGGGCTACTTCCACCCTGCCTGTCAGGGCCAACCCGGGCTGAGAGGGAAAAAATCCCTGCAGAAAAAAAAACAGATCGTCCGCGACAGGGGATCGATCTAGGGTCTTCCCGCATGCAAGGCGAAGAGCGTAACCATTACACCACAGTTTCGGTTTTTATTATTGGTCTACACTCTACTAACAAGTAATTTTCTAAAGCAACTATTATTCTTATTACAATATGTCTCAGAATGCAAATGAAGGTATTCATCCACAAACACGATAAAGTGTGTTAGCACTGACATTCTTTAAAACACATCAAGTACTTTAGTGTTGAATGGGAACTAATGCAAAGTATAAAGCTCATCTAACAACATAAAAGATTAAACCTCATTTCATAAAACAACTTTTGTGCTATCACTATCATCACCACTAAATCAAAATTCATAAACAACTGGCACTGACAACAAAAACTAAAATACATACTACATTGAGGGGGTTGAACGCTAGATTGTTAATAAAAAGAAATTTTACAATTCTACATAATTACAACAATCCTCAAAAGCAGTTGTACGATGAACAAGCCAAAAAACCTCTGGCAATAACAAAAAGCGCATTCATAAATAAACTATTATTGAGATACTACAACACTGAAATGCTAACTTACGGTTTTCCCTTTTCCCCATGCATAGAGATGGTAGGTTTGCGCTCCCTCTGTCCTGGTGGTAATCTTCTGGGTTGGTCTCCAACTTTCAGGCCCGCCATCTGTCCAGTGGGTGGCTCAGACTGTTGTGAGGGACTGGGGGATGCACTTGATCGAGAAGACTCTGGGCGACTTGGCTGTGAGGAAGTCGTTGCAGCAGATGCTCCTGCCATTGATGTTGGGAGGCCACGGCCCACAGGACCACTCTGAGGCTGACTTCGACCCAAACCTGCTTGAGCCTGCTTTTGAGCCCTGCACAAAAAGCATTTTTTAAAAAAGGCTGCACCATCTTTTATGGAAGAGAATATGATGCTAACAACCCCATGTAGGTGACACAGATTATGATTACGGCGTCGGTGGTGTAATGGTTAGGTACTTAGCCTATCACACAGAGGATGTGAGTTTAGGCCCGCGTGGGCAGTTTGTTTTTTATCGAGTATATCTCCATTTTTCTGCTGGGACATTGGCCCTGACAGGCAGGGTCCAAGTACCCAGGCCCTTAAATGACCTTACAGTGTTGAAAGGGACGTTAAGCCGAACCCAAACCAAAACCAGATTATAATTGTCATATCATTTACCAAACCACAGTCAAATCTCATTACTCTACTGGCGGTACAAAAAACATTCCGTAAATTCCCTTATATTGTCACTTTATTTGACAACTTGTACCTGCATGTTCAAAACACCATGATCCCTTAAAACAAACAGAACTAGGATTTAAGAAGGTTACATGAATCTCAGATCACTTTAACTCAGAGCTATAATATAGGTATTGAAAAGAAGTTCTCACATTAGACAAGTGGGGATAAATGATCCTTCAGTCACCCTACCTACATTGTCATTTTTATTCTTGTCATCTTCCATCCAACACAATGCAACTTCTTCTACTAATAGGTCATCTTCGATAGGTTTAGCTACAGTACAAAAACAATGACTTCAGAGAGTTGGTTTGGTTTGGTTTTGGTTTAATGACCCATGCAACTCTGAAAGGTCATTTACGAGGGGGGACCTCTGAATTTTACGTTCATCTCTGATAGGACGAGGGTTGGAGCCCTGAAAACCCCATGAAAATTCCGGGGGAACCTTCCCGGATTTGAACCCTGGACCCTCTCATCTGTAGACAGGTGCACTACCGGTCGGCCACCGACGCCCTCTTTCAGAGAGTGAGCATTACACCATCTCACGATAACAGTTGACAAACATGAATTTTCTTCCTTAGTACTATATGTGTACAGAGTTGTCCATGTTAAGCTTGTGAGGTAAACCAACATATTATCCTGAAATGGTAGTCTACAATACATTTTCTTGCATTGTGAAATATAAATATTTTCTTTAAAAAGAAAAAGGATGTCACCTGTGCCTCGCTCAACATTACAGCCTCCATTTGTTGACTATGTGAACATATAATACGACTTGCCTTTGATTCCTTTTCTTTTTTGCACTGATAGTGTTTTTTCCGAAGCTTTTACCTTCGGGAAAAAAAGGGGAGTTCTAAATGTGTGCAATCTCCTACATATTAAAGCATCTCAGAACACGTTTTCTACTTACAAAAGAGCTTTCATTGCAGCCAAACCCCTGCCCATTGGTTTTGCTGGCTCATCTGAAAAGACAGGAGAGACATGCAGTTAAAAACTCGTTCAGTAACATGAGACACCTGCCACTAGGCCAATAGAAATACTATACTCAAACATGCCTACCTATGAAAACGATTTTGAGGAACACGGGACTAAAATGAGGGACAGAACAGCAAAATGCTGCACTCACTGTTGCACATAGCTGAAAACACATTCTGCTGATCACCCTGTAATATAAATCAAAATTCGTCAATATATTATGCTCTTTGAAAACACAGTTCCTTCTACCCTGTACTATAAATCAAAATTCGTCAATATATTATGCTCTTTGAAAACACAGTTCCTTCCACCCTGTACTATAAATCAAAATTCGTCAGTATATTATGCTCTAGGAAACACAGTTCCACAAAGTAATACACCTAGAGTGATGACGCAGGCCCTGGGAAACTCTTCACTCTTGTGAAACATGACCGCCACTGACTGTGTGCAATAGTGCGTTCAAAAAGGGGTGCAACTTGCCACGCAATTAACAAGGCCCATATAGTTATATAGTATAAAAATTTACAAAAGGACGCAGTACGGAAGTGGAACTCTTCTGCGTTCCTCCCAACTATTTGTTTATATAGCCCAAAATGAGAATTGCCACACTTCAAGATGGCTTCTATCAAGCACGCTTTTGCAGCTGCGTAGCCAGTCTTGTATGTATGTCTATGGTTCCTTCTAATTGAGGGAAGACACCTTTAGTGTTGACCCTTTCATCCAAAACTGTCAACTCTGACTTGAGAAGAGGAAGAAAGAAAATGAGGATTTCATGTCAGCAATGCTCGGATTCGAACCTGGGACCACTGACATGAGGGGCAAACATAATAACCTCTACGAGAGCCCCCCTATTTCAGTTAGGCACCTACAAAGCATGTATACTTTGCAAGAATTAGATATTATGTACAAAAAGTACAGTCATATGAAATGGGGAGAAATTACAAACATAACAAATTGTATACATAGCACTTTATCCCAGACAAATAAAAACTCTGCTGACGCAACTTTAAGAAACTGTATCACAAGGGAAATACAGAGTTCAGCCACGAAAGGAAAGACTTTACGAGCCATACCCATACATTAACTACATATGACATAAAGAGAAGCAATGAATATCAAGAGACATCAACACATACTCATGCACCTAAAACTCTTAAACAAATACGTTTCTGGTAATAACATCTTAAAACTGTAGAGAGTTGTTTCTCTCAGATCCTGGGGCAAGTTTAAGGGCCATGAATAATAAATTCCTTGTACCAAATGATATTTCACCTTGCTGAGGAACTTGAGCTGGAGGCTCCTCATGCTGTTCTGGCTGTTGTTGCTGCTGCTGCTGTTGTTGCTGTTTGGCGAGAAGTGACTGTTTAAGCCCAGCAAACAAGGAACCTCTTCCCACTGGAGCTGCTCCTGGAACAGCTGAGGGGATGGGCGCAGCACCTGCTGGGGACGGCTGGCTGGGCGCTGCCTGCTGCAAATGATAATAATACGTAGGAGATCAAATTATTAAAAATCATCGTAAAGAATTACAAATGGGCAATAGTGATAAACTGCAATGTTTTGGGGTTGTTATTTTTGCTTTTTCTTCTTAGAAAGCAGATACTTGAAAAAGGACCACAAAGAACTAAGAAGAGATAATAAATGGGCAAAAGAAAGTATAATAGAAAATTTTACATGGTAGTTTTGTTTTCAATCAATACAATGCTCTAGAATCTGATCAATGTACAAAATTTTGTGGCATTTCCAGTAATTCACTTTAAAACTTGTAACATTTAGTTCAGGTTTCATGGCATCATAGATTAAGATACTGTCAATGTCAGGGTATTAATGATAAAGAAGTAGATTCTTACATTTAAAAAGCCGCTCTCTTAAAAAGAAGGAAGCAAATGTGTGCTAACACTTTTATCAAATGCATCACGATGAATGGATCTAATTACAGTATAAAAGCTGATTGATCAGTCAGTGGACCCCATCTGATTGATTATAAATAAGTGGACCCCTGCCCTAATCTCTGAGTGGGGAAAAAATACAAAATAGCGGCATTCAAGTTCAAGAAAGTGCTCCATAAAAATTAGTGAAAGTACTAGTGTACTAGCAAGCGGCTGACCTTTTCTTGGTTGTAATCAACCTAGGAATGATTGACATGATACTCTTGAATTCAAAAGTGTAGTAAGCGTAACATGCCATAATAGCCACAGACTCTTTACCTGAATGAGGATCACTCATTATGCTCCATCATGGTCCATGGGTGAGGGGTGTTGACTATCCATATTTTTTTTTCAGTTGCAGAAATCTTTGAACACACAAGCAAGCGCAATGCCATAATCTAAATTTTAAAAAAAGGATGGAGCAGTTACTTTCAATACTTTACCTGCTTTTCCTCCGCAGATGCTCCTGGTTTCTGGCTGGCCAAAGCTTGAAGTAAGGCTGCCCCCCTCCCGCCTCGTCCGAAGCCAGTACCTCTTCCTCCACCACCCGATGCCATGGGTGTACTACGTCTGTATTTGATTAAAAAAAAAATATTTAAAAATCAAAATCAAATCTTAAGTTGGAGGTTGACTTGATTACGCAGATTCAGGATGTGTATAATATTTTTTATATAAACATCAGGGATGTGGATACCCACGTCGGCGCAAGAAAAACGCCACATGAAAAGACACCGTGCCCTATACTACAATTAGCTATGATAATGACAAGCTGAAGGAAATTATATTATAAAGAAATTATTTGCATACACAGAGGAATACGAAGGTTTGGTTTGGTTTTCATATGTCTCTTACATCTCTATTATTTGCATGGTCCCTCGTTGGGTGCAATCCAAGTAGATCGGTTTAGTGTCTAGATTCTAGATCTAGGTTGCTCCAGTTTTTGCCCACCTAAGAACGCGAAGGAGGGAATACAGTGTCACTAGGACTAGGGTCCCGTGGTGGTCGAAAAGAGGAGCTGGGCAAAAATTGCAATTGCGGCACAGGAGCAGTAGGAGGAGAAGAGATATGTTGCCCCAGTTTTCGCCCACCTAAGAACGCGTAGAAATACACAGTTTAACACTAGATTCCCATTAGGTAGGCCAGATTTTGCACTGGGCGAAAAATGCAGGACAAGAGAAAATTTATAAATCTTTTGTGCTGCAATTTTCGCCCAGTGCCAAATCTCGTGAACACCTAGAATGGGAATCTGGTGTTAAATTGTGTATTCCTACATGTTCTTAGGTGGGCAAAAATTGGGGCAACCTAGATCTAGATCAGATACAATGTCAATGAGATTGAGAATGAAGGGAAAGGGACATAGGGTCGGCAGAGTAGTGTAGCAGTAGGCTGTAGCGTAGGTAGGATTATTAGAGACTTATTTAGTAGATCTAGATCTAGATTTATAATTTAGAAGTTCGAGTTCAGGTAGATCTATCGGCACTCCCGGAAAAAAGTGGTCCCGGCTGTTTACACTACCATTTTGAATAATTTGATAAGGATGGCTAGCCAGGTAAGTTCTTTCATTAGGCCTGTCTTATTTTGCGCAAATTTTGGCCCGCCTGTTAAAATTGTTAACCAAACGGAAAACTTATGAAGTTGAATAATTAGGCCTATTAATGATAACAATTCCCTTTGTCTTTACAATTGTTAATCAATTCACGGGAAACTACGACTTAAAGTCGCCTGAAAAGACTCAAAAATCATTTTGAGTGGGACAGACTATTTTTTTTTTCCGGCCAAAATTTGCGCAAATAAGACAGGCCTAACTAAAGAACTTACCTGGCCAGCCATCCTTATCAAAGTATGCAAATTGTCAGTGTAAACAGACGGGACCACTTTTCCAGGAGTGCCAAATTATGCACTTGTTTCATGCGTAAATTGATTTAAGTTAAATTATGAAAATGTTAGAATTTTATTCAGACCAAATCAGATAGCAAACTGAGAACTTTCCAAACTCTTATCCAAAAACACTAAAATCTTTATTCTAAAACAAGGCAGCTATGACACGCCATTACCTCTCCCACACATACTCATTCAAACAAAAATAAAACATGACCCTATACACACCACTGTATCCAAACAAAAAGTATTTGAAAAATCACAAGGAGCACAAACCTATCCAGGCCACATAGATCCCACCATTGTTGCGAGCTGATTCGTAGGTTCCAACCTGTGGAAAGAAACGATCACCACAAGTCTGAGAAATGTCAATCACGGCCGATAGCCGTGGCGCGAATTGTGATCGGAATGACGGAATCACAATAGTGAAACAAAATGAAACACTTGGCCAAAAATGCTAATACTCCTCCATCCCCCTTGAACGACCAGAAAAGCCGAAAAAGGCATCAACTAAAAGTGCACAGTGACAACAACAAAAAATGTATTCACACTTTGAAAGCCTAAAAGACAGCAAGAAAAAAGTCGAAAAGGCTGGTGCCTCTACAAACAAATAACTGAAAATTTACTACAAAATTATTGAGGGGTCTGAAAAATTCTTAACTTTGAACTCAGCATGTAACATGCCATTAACGATAACAAACATTGTTATCTTTATGGCGGAATCTGTTAAAAGAACGAGGTGCCCATGGACAAAAGATGCATGGAGTTACCCTCACAGAAACTTAGCACAGCTTTAAAGAGGCTAAAAGAGTAGAAACCTGGACACTTAATGTACTCAAAACAACATGTAACATGATTGCACCATCAATAAAGTGCTGAATGTAAGTTTCTGAAAGGATGGGGTTCACAACCAAAACTGAATTTTAAAATAATTAAAATGTTCTTACAAACTCTCACAAAAGATTAGTGAACAATCATAAAGACAAAAAGAAAAGACTTACACTTAAACAAGAGTATGTTAACGCTTTGTATTTATGGGCGCCGAAATGACCTTATAGAGTTTATGGAGCCCTAAAACCCTAACCAGAACAAAAAAAATGTGTAGCATTTAAGGTGTGAACAATAAACAGAAGAATAGAAATATCCCCTATATATACAGATAGACTACATTTTTTCCTATAAAGTTCTTACTCTTTAAGTTTTGGATCTCCACAACCCTGTATATAATAAAATGCAGTTCAGAGAGGAGGTGTCATTACCGTGATTCCAGTTGCAGCTGCCAGGAACAGAAGACCAGCTATCAGGTAGACGTGACCTCGGCGTTGAGCATGGTTGACGCCCACGGCAGATCTACAATGAAAAGAAGAGCATGATGCGTACATATTCAATTCATTTATTAAAACAATGGCATTCTTAAACAAAAGAACGAATACATCAGGATGTAATATGTTCTGGAGAACAGTAAAACTTCATTTACTCTCTACATTTTACTTATATTGTGGGACTAACTATGTCGTCATATTCATATAACTCCCAGTTGGGCCACGCTTGCCACACCTGAGCCAAAAATTAACTTGTTGTGCTGAGTTTTGGTTTAGTTTTTGTTTAACACCCCTTGTGACACTGCAAAGTCTTTTTAGAGGCAGGCTACTTTACCTAAACTACTTCAACGCCAAACCAGGCTGAGAGGGACACAATATTCCAGCAAAGAGACAGAGATATTTATCCAATGTGGAGATCAAACACCCGCCCTCTGCGTAAAAGACCAAGAGCCTAATCATTACACCACAGATGCCGGTATGATTTAACTAAATTTCGCCATTTTGTTCTCAAGTCCTATAACATCAGCGTGATCAAAATACATTCATCCTCAATTCACTCTTGTTTTTTACAGCTATCTCCAATTCAAAGTTTGCTGGCATTCAATAAGACATAAGTTTATTTCATGAGATTTCTTCCTGAGTATCATTGAACGTCTGCCAGACTGCCTGTCTGGAATATCGAGTTCTACAATACCAGCGACACAGTCAGCAGATCTCGCGTAAGGCAAAACATATCACACTACACACATTTGGTAAAAACTTACGCTCTTCTACAGTGGGGACATCTTGCAAACGCTGACATTGTTCGCAGCTGAAAGATACACAGAATGGAAAATGAAGTTCCACATACTCTTTTGATCGTATTTTCATTTAAATACAGAATATGAAACAGCGCAAAATCCACCATTTCAAAATTAAATAGACAATTTAAATATCAAGCATTAAATGAGACCAAAAACCCAGATATTCCATGATCTTATGCTTGGTTGAATAAAATGTACTGAGAAGCAGAACTGGTGTTTACGAGTAACATTGTTGATTAGTTTTCGTCGAAGCTTATCCCTTCCTCAGACCGAGGGGAAACCTGAAAATGAGTTTGTACTTAATCTATGTGTGTTTGTAAGTGTACATGAAATAGAGAGAGAGAACTTTGCGAGTGTATTTATGTGTGCCCATTCATGTAAAGTGTCCTATGGCATGCTTTAGGGACTGAAACAGATTATGCATTGAAACATTATATTCTACCTTATGAACAACTTACCACAAAGTTTTCCCCGCAGTAAGCACACACAAAAGTTGCAGACGTCCGAGCAAAAGCTGGACCCATGCTCAGTGTTATAACTCTTTTACTGTGAGGGGAAAGAAAAATGAACAAACAAATGTATGATAACTAAATTGGGATTGAACACCGTTTCTCCTTTTTTAGAATGATCAAACACCCCTTTTTAGGTGAAAGCACACCTCTATAATATACAGCACACATCTAAGGAAATGACAACCATCATATGAAGACTTATGAATCTTCAAGAATGTTTTTAGGGACGAGAGGTTTGAATATTGAATAAACTCTTCACGGATACTATGACGGAAACAAATTAAGTTAAGAATTATACATTCCGGTGGAAGAAAGCGTTGTTATGATTTCAATGAATGATAAGTAAATTTGGACTATCTGGATCACTTCTGAAAAATCAGCCAGTGTTTAACAGCCAAAAGGAACATCCACTGACACTGTCACACCCCATAGAAAAATGCTTGAAAACACAAAATATCCAAAAGGGGCTACATTTTTACTTAAAGTGAATGGAGAATGGTACAGAAAGTCATTTTTGCCCACTATCACCTAAGTTACACTTGAGTTCTTTCTTTCTTCTTAAATGTACTCTTCTAACATGTCAAAACTTGTGCTGTCATGATAGTCACCTATGTATTTTGTACTCATGTTGACATTCCATTTGTTAACCTGTGATGCCAAATTTTCCTTTGGCAAAAACAAGATTATCGTATTTTATCTTATAAAATATTATCTAATAAAACCCTTGATCATACACTAATCCTACAGCCCAGAGCAATGCAGCTTACCAAGTTTCTCGTGGACACAGGATTCTGGGTGCACCAGCCCGGCAGACCAGCAGCAGATTGCAGGGACATCTGACATATCTCTTGCCTGCTGGGGCTTCTTTGATTGGCTGTGAAGGTACAGACAGGGAAGTGATGATGCCATTCAACATGTGATTAGATCTGTTTTAACAAATTTTAAACAGAGAGATAAAAAAAACACATGAATTTCTGCTCTCATCATTCATTAAAAAAATCAAAGTTAGATCCCATAATATGTTTTAAAATAGCATTCCATTAATCAGCTGCTCGTTTGAATATGTGTACTTTACTATATGTGTGGCAACCAGGGATTTTCAGTCGGAAGTCGATTTTTGAGCATATAGAGGTATATACATATTCCGATAGAGCAGTCAATTCTGAACAACTTGGTTTTTACAGATTTTAAAAAGGATAATTAGGAGCTGAGATATTGACATTCAAAGACACCCACCGTAGCAGACCTTGTTTTGAGAAAATCGCATCTAAAGTTGAGGTAAGAAAGAATCAGGATAACTATGGCTTCAAGAGCTCTAGACCGCAACTTCACACAGCTTCCCAGGCTACTATTAGGTATCTTAAAGTATTCATAATTCAGGATGGGTAAAAAAAGATGTTGTTTTTAATTGCATTTGATTACGTTCGGTAAAGTAGGCCTACTTCTTATCAGGAGGGGTTGTTATAAAAAATAAAAAGCCGAATTTCAACCAAATTAGTGTCCCGCTCTGAGTAAAAAAAAACCACAAAAAAAACAAGTTTACAAGCGGTTTTAACGTGTTTTATACAATGAATATGTAGAAAAATGGACAAAGAATACAATTATCCCAAGAACTAAGTTTTTATAAAAAATCGATTTTTTTACTTTAGACCTTGATATCTCAGATACAGTGACTGCGACTTCCGACTGAAAATCGCTGGTTGCCTCACATATATCTATTTCAGTGTCTGGGAGTTGCCAAATAAAGAAAATGATGCAAAACACAATTTTAAAGATTCAGAACTTACACATGGATAGAGAATTGCTGTATCTACAGTCGAACCTGCTCTAGCGACCACATGTTCAAGACGACCACCTGTACAAACGACCACTCCTCACTTCCCCCCTTGATTTTTCTCTATATAATGTCACTGTTCAAGACGACCACCTGTCCAACGCGACCGCGACCCCCCTATTTCACTGACCAACAGCCACAAAAACCTGCCCAACACGGCCACTCGACTCTCTTTTCACCCGACACGTTGCCATAATCATGGGCGCCTATCGCTGTGGACGAGTGATGAACCTTTG
>JAUKPP010052283.1:0-15802 GCA_032273245.1 Phyllaplysia taylori | reverse complement strand
CAATGGCTGGAACAAAAATCCTTCAGAGTCCCCCCCCCCCCCCCACCTCTCTCCCTCCTCTTCATACCCCTCCTACCCCTCCCTTCACCACTCATCTTCCACCCCTCCACACCCTTACACTCTCTCTAGTCATTCCAAATCACACTCCTTAACGGAAACACTCTTAGTGAAAAAGACCAGTAGGGCACACATAAAAAAAACCCAGATGGAATAAACCTCAAGGGAGAAGAATACCACAATATGAGCAAGAGGCTAAAACAGCCAAAGAAGCTGGTGCCTCTTTAAATAACTAACTCAAACTAACTACATGTAACTTACTCCCTGGCACTGAAATGATTTCACACACTCGAGAGTGCCTTGAAACCTCAAGAGAACAAACACATTACTCTCAATTCACTCTCTTCACCGACCCTCTTTGCCTATCATACAGAAGACCCAAGTTGGGACCAATCTCTGTGTCTTTTCGCTGGGATCCATCCCTCTCTGCTGCTCAGGATGGCAGGAAGGGTCAAAGTAGCCTGTCTCTTAAAATGACCTTACAGTGTTGCAAGGAACGTAAACTAAAAACCAAACCAAACATTCCTTTCAGGCGAGGTTTGAGGAGAAATTGAAAGATGTCCTGGAATCAAGAGAAGAGCTGGAGCAGAGCCTGACTGGCAAGTCGCCATCTCAGAGTGACCCGGCAGGTGGCCAGGGGAAAAAGAAGAGCCTGGAGGACAAGTTTGGCCAGTACAAGCAGGGGAAAGGCTCCCTCAACACGCGGCAGGTCTTTGACATGTTGAAAAGTGAGGAGAAAAAGAAGAAAAAGGTGAGTGATGGAGCTCAAGGGCTTCTCATGTCATCAGCATCATTTGCCTAAGTTATATTTTAGTGTTTTAAAGACCGGTGGCTGTGGTTTAATAGTGAGGCTCTTTGCCTATCATGCAGAGGAAAAGAGTGTGATCCCAGGTGTGGATGATCTGTGGGGGGGTTTTCTGCTGGGATTTATCCCTCTCAAACAGCGTTGGCCCTCATAGGAAGGATCGAAGTAGGCAGTCTCTTAAATGACCTTACAGTGTTGCAGGGGACGTAAGTCTAAAAACTGGTAGCTTGCTGGTATGTTGGTCTATGCTTTCCTCACCCCACTCTGTGACAGCGTGTGGACAAGCCTGTGTTTGGATTACGATCTTCAGGTATCATAAGATGAATTTTATTGTCCACACATGGTACATTTCCTTGATTCACAACATTCAAGGTATACAATAAGACAAGACATTGTACACTGAAGAATTTTTCGACTTGAATTTGAATAATGAGCATTACAGAAAAGTCAAAATAACAGAGAAAGAAAAGAAAGAAAAAAATCACACTGTGGACGAGTCATGATGGTTAGTTATTATGCCCTTCACTCCACCTGTACCATAGGCCATCAACAACAGCTCTCCAGCGTGTCCTATTCTGTGCTGTCTTCTCCAGCTGTCCCCATCCCAATCCTGTTAGAGTCATATCCGATTCAAGGTCCCTGGGCCAGGTATTTCTGGGTCTTGGTCATGATTGGCATAGGGGTAAAAATGATTGATGATAGTACTCAGTGGTACAGCAGATGTGTCTGAGCCTGGCAAATCGTTCACTAGTTCAGATTTGTCCATGAAAGCTGTGCAGATCCAAAAACAATATACAGACGTCTGTGTTGTAATGGTAAAGCACTTCGCCTTTCACTCAGAAGATCAGAGTTTGATTCCTCTCAGCCTGACTTTGCCCTGACAGGCAGTGGCGAAGCAGCCTGTCTCTTAAATGACCGTACAGTGTTGCATGGAGCGTAAAAGTAAAACCTCAAACCAAACTGGAGCATGGTGGCATCTCTCCACTATGTGATGGGTGGTTGGTGAGAGGTACAGAGCAACTTGGTCTTTTAACGTCTTTGTAAATATATCGCTATCTTCCTGATCTACCCCATGACCCGGAAATGACCTGACAGGGTCAATAGTGATGTAAAACCTTGTCAAGGCAAAGGAATAAATCCTGTATGTCGCGGGATGGCAGCTCAACTATGGAAGCTTGATTTTTTTCCCGACTTTACAGAGAGACAAAAATATTTTTTTCTGCTATGATATTAATAAAGATACAATAGTATTGAATCTCACCACTGTCTGCTGTTTATAAATCTCCAGAATCTGAGATTTTGACAGGATATGCGCCCCTTGCCAGTGCCTTGGATTATGCAAAAAAAATTATTTTTACCAAAAATAGGGTTACAATACAATGGTTGAGCTGCCACCCCGCAATGTGTCCTCTCATCTGTGATCTATTTGTGTGTTTCAGGAATCGGAACAACTCGAGCGAGAGAAGGTTGTGGTCAAAACGAAACACTTGGCCATGAAGGAGGAAGCCACACTCGAGAAGCTGAGAGAACTCAAACAGATGCTGAAACAGTCGCAGCAAGGAGGAGGAGGGGCTGAGATGCTGGTCATGTTGCCTCCGCCCTCTGGCTTCTCCGCAGAGGACTCGGATTATCTCGTCTCTCAGATCCAGGAGCGAAGTCTTATCCAGTGCCAGAAGTATATGGTCAACGAGGCCTGCCAGACATCCAAGTTGACAAACTGGCAACAGCATGAGAACAGCTCGGACGTTTCCTCGCGTGACCGCGGGCTGGGGTTAGCCCAAGGGGAGACAACTTCCAGTAAGAAAGCTTCGTTGATGACCCTGTATAAACAGCCGTTGGCCATTTCCGCGACTGAGAGTGCCAGAGAAAAAGAGCAAAGTGAGGTTAGTGTGATGACAAATGGCCATAGCAAGAACCTTTCGAACAAAACAGGGAACTACACCTCAGCCCGACCAGAACCTGGGCCATTCACGTCGCAAGATGTCGGACTGAACGCTGTGGTGACCTCTGACCCACAGACTCGGCAGGACCAGCTGTACGGCTTGACCAGTGGTCAGCTTGGCGGGGAGATGCCGCCGCAGGAAGTTCGCTCGGTGCACGACCCACGCCACAGCCACAAATTTTCGTCTTCCGACTGGCAAGAGAACATCGTTGCAGAGTCCTTGTCGGGCCTTCCCAACGGGGACCTCAACAACAACTGTGATACAAACGGGTGGGCGCATAATGTGGTGGAGGAAGGAAGGAGTGTTGTAACAGGGAACAAGACTGCCTCTGAAGGAAGGAAGGCACGCAGCAGTGACAGGAAGCACCAGAGGTCAACGGCGGTCAGTCACGATGTGGAGCTTAAAGTGTCAGATTTAGTCTCTGACCGCCACTCACCAATCTCTTCCAAAGTGGACGGGTCAGGTTCGAACTCGCTGCCGTCCAAGCCATCGCAAGAGATTGTGCTAAGCGATACAGAAAAACGATTTAGTGACTCCTCCCAATTGCTCAAACCCACCAGTATAACATCTATGTCGAGGTTCTCGCGATCCGCAGCAAAAACGCCACCGCAGCAACAGCAGCCATCTCCGCCAGCAACACTGTCAAGGTCAGGGTCGACTGTTCTCCCCAGCGAGTACGTCAACTCTATGTCGAGGGAGGAGAAGTTTGACGGCCGTAAGATGGGTCTGTCCTCGCGCACGTTTGACTCGGCTCTCTCCCACATGCTGGATGTTGACATGCAGCCCGATCCAGAGCTGTATGACAAGTTTGCTCGCACGTCTCCCCCGAGGCAACGGCGATACGAGCGTCATCGCAGCAAGAACGCAGCATCAAGCTGGAGGAGTGGGGCATCACCCAAGGCGAGGAAAGGTCAAGCGGCAAAGGTCACCCCAGATGCTGCGTCAATGTGGGGTCCAGACAGTAAAGTAAGTAACTCTCTCTCTCTCTCTCTCTCTCTCTCTCTCTCTCTCTCTCCCTCTCTCACGTGCTGTAAAGGACGTTAAGCCAAAACTAAATCAAACCAAATCTCTCCCCCTTGTCTTTGTATGTCTATTTTGGTTTCTCTGTATCTCTTCTGCCCTACTGTCTCCCAACGTGCTTCTCTCTCTGACTTTGAATGTCTCTCTTGGTTTTTCTCTGTCTCTGCATGCCTCTCTATGTCTGTCTCTCTCCCTCTGTCTTTAAATGCCTACCTTTGTTCCTCTCAGTCTTTGTATCTGTCTCTCTCCCCCTCTCTACCTCTCTCTATGTGTTTTCTCTCTTTCTGCCTCTCTCTTAAAGAAAGAAAGAAAATTCATCTTTATTTATCCCCATGGGGAAATTCATTTTGCTATGGTGTACAAACATATTCATATTCATATAAGCGATGAAACATACATGTAATGATAAGTATGGACATAGGAAATGCCATTCATACAAACTATGCATACATACACTATTACCGGTCGCCACAGTGCAGCGCCCAAGAACAGAATAATAGCAATACAATCTTATAATCATAGTAAACTATACTCATAGGAGAACTATTGTGATACAATTTACTACAATATTTCACAAAATAAAATCTGCTGTAGCACCTCTTGGAGCATCCATGTCTCTACTGGAATGTTCTGTCACCCTCAGCCTGGGTTGGCCCTTACAGGCAGGATAAAAATGGCTTGCCTATTAAGTGGTCTTACAGTGTTACAAGGGGTGTAAAACGAAAAAACAGCGTCAACATTAACTGAAATGTCTGCAAATCTTCGGGTCTGGGTTCAAGCAGGCTGTTGCATGCTAGGATTCTGTGTACTCTTCTAGGCCTATTGGTTTGGTTACCAGTTTTACGTCCCCCTGCAACACTACTGTAAGGTCATTTAAGAGACGGGCTACTTCGACCCTGCCTGTCAGGGCCAACCCGGGCCAAGAGGGAAAAAATCCCAGCAGAAAAAAAGCAACATCGTCCACGCTCGGGGATCGAACTCGGGTCCTCCACATGACAGGTGAAGAGCCTAAACATTACATCACAGAGCCGGTAGGCCTATTCTTACCACTGTTGTCTTAGTAAGTTATTAGCTCAATCTTTTAATAGGTTCTGAAGTATAATTAAGATGATCCATTTTTCAAGTTTGAAACAAAACTATAGAGTATAGATCTAGAGCATTTTTTGGACTACTGTTCAATGTGTATTTTTAATTAAATTTTTTTTGTCTTTTCCAGTCAGTGTCAGTGGCGGATCGACTCCAGACTTTTCTGGAAACATCTATGAGACCATCTGGGGACAGCAATGATGTCTTGGAGACAGGTAGGGGACATCTTTGCTCATAGGGACATTACGGGAAGGGGAAGCGTGGATTGTGAACAGACGTCTAGGAGGCATTGTGAAGGGAGGGTGAGAAGGCATTGGAAAGCAGGGAGGGCATTGGCGAAGGGAAAGAGGCATTTGTTTTGGAGATGGAGGGGGATGGGGCATTCATGTTGGGGAGGGAGGGGGCATTGGCATTAGTGAAGGGAGGACTTGGCAAAATAGAAAAGGGGGGTGTGGGTGGGGGGGGGGGGTACAAAGGGAGGGTAGGGAGGAATCTTGGTTTATTCAATCATGTCCTAAAGGTGTCTATAGCGCTGTGAAAACTTCACAAACAGTGTCGTCGGTCATCTCACAAAGTGTCGTATCTGGTTTTGCAGGAGAGAGGTTTAAAGTTTTGGGCACTTTTCTTTTTCATCTCATATGACGACACTCGGATATCTTATAACTCAAAAACTAGTTGAGATAGCACTTTTTCACTTTGAGAGAAGATAGATCCCGTCAAGCTGATCGGTGTGACATACATAACTCAAAATGCCCAAAAATGCAGACACGACACTTCTTGAGATGACCGACGGTGTGGGTGTGTGTGACAACACTTTACTTGTTTCCCATGTTTCAAATTTTGAGCAATTTTGTTTACGACTTGCTGTTATCCTCAGCACCAGTCAAGTCCTTGCGACCTCAGCGACAGCAGCGAGCGAGCAAGGGAGGTGACTCCTTCTCTCGCAGGCTCTCAGAGTACCAGGCGGATGACTACAGCGAAGACGAGGAGGAGGACTCGTTCTTCGGGAGTCAGCCAGCGCCGGTCCCACTGAAGGCGCTGACGTCAGAGGAGGGTCAGAGGACCTACATGTCCCGGGTCGCTGAGGAGAAGGAGCGGGTCGCCAAAATACGGAAAGCGCAAGAATCAGCGGAGTTGATCCAGAGAACATGGAGGAAGTTTCGTGTGAGGAAGGAGAAATGAGAAGAAGAAGGCAGGGCAGCTATTTAAATCAATAATCACAATGGTTGTGTACGTTCTACATAAACTAATAACCGTGGCTCAGAGGAAGTTCCGTACGAGGAAGGAAAAATGAGAAGAAGAAGGCAAGGCAGCTATTAAAATAATGATCACAACAGTTTTGTAGGTCAGGGATGGAAATATTTTTAAAATGTACTGAAATCCATAATTTTGATCTGCTCCGTCATATTCCGTAAGCGGGACGTGACGACAATCTACAATTGAATAAGTGGTCTTTTCCAAATCTGTACGGTCCGCGAAAAGTTCAGTAAAATCTGGACTGATCAGTTTCCATCCCTGGTACCTTCTACATAAACTAATAAGCACATCTCAGAGGAGGTTTTCTGTGAGGAAGGAGAAAGGAGAAGAGGAAGGCAGGGCATCAATCAGAATTAATAATCACAATGGTTGTGTACATTCTACATAAATTAAATGACCATAGGTCATTTTCGTATTACTTGGTCACCTGCAATGGTCCAAAGTTCATAAACTCAATCATTTGACTTCTTTAAAGAGTTTGGCCTTCTTTTGCAACATTATTTTAGTGGAAATTTAGCTGTATGGGTTCTGGAAGTTATATTTACGTAGAATGGAAACTTCCGTCAAGATTATTAGTATGGCCCCTGGACATACCCCAGCCATGACATTCATTAGATTGGAAAATGTAGTAGAATTAGATCTGTATTGGCCAAAAATGTACACTATATATAGTAGAGGTTGGTGAATACAGCCACAGGAGAGCTGTTGTCTTTGTTCCTCCTGACAATGCCGACCAGTGAGGCTCGTGAGGAAGTAAAATATTTCAATCCTTTTTGGGGATTTGTTTAAAGCTAGATGTGATACTTGATCCGGTTAGAATTTTATTTTTTATTGTTTTATAGAATAGAATATTATTCCATCAATGTATAGGGAAAATATTATTTTCTCATAATCTCAATGTAAAGGAAAACCCTTATGTGTCTAGTCAGAAGTTTTATGCTCTACAGATATGAATGATGTACAGTGCCAAGATATTATTTCACACATATTTACTTGTTACATGATCACATTTAGCTGTGTTGACACCTTTGCTCTTGTGTTATTGTTGTCCCTTTATGGAGTGTTTGCGCAGTGGAGGTAACTCTGTGTATGTGCTGGACCAGTGATGAGTTGATGTCGCATCAGAAGACACAGCCACGCTTTTGGTCCTCAAGCCATCTCGTAGGATTTCATCTCAATTTCTTAACATCACAAAGAATCTCATGAAACTTTGTTTTTTTCTATTGCACATGGAGATTTTTATGATAGGCTTATGTGTAGGGCCTACTGTCACTAATCTGTCTCTACACCAATGATATTGATACTATCATTCACTGATAGGCCTAAATGTACAAACACGATAAGTCCATTGTTATGATCACTAATCCCTTTCTACAACAATGCTGGCTCTATGGATACTGTCTTTAACGTTTGTCTACACCAATGACAGGTCTACATATCCTACCACCTCTTGGCTAGTTCAGTGATAGGTCTGTATGTACTATCAGTAGCCTTTGTCCACGTCAACGACAGGCCAACATTGCACTATCTCTTACCTCTACAATGTCGCTGGCTGTTTTTCAAAGGTGCGAATACTACACAAAATGTAGTGGACTACTCGCCTCTTTGCAATGGCACTAGCGATATTCGGGGCTCTGTGCACAAAGGGACCAGATGTTGCAAAGACCAAAGCTGAGATATAGGCGAAATATTACCAAATGTCAGCATTTTAAGTTGTCGTTTTTTTCGTCTGAAAAGCTTCATTGATACATGATCTATCATTTACAAAATGTTTCATCAATCTGAAGGCTATAAGTATGTTCACATCCACTGTAAGAAGTTGATGAGGATTTTATTGATTGATCCCTGTGAGAAAATTTTGTTTACAATGGTTTGTAATACCTTTACATTCATCAAATGCTCTAATAATACAATACTTACAAATTCACATGAAATACAATGTACATACAATCAATCATTCCGTTTGTGCACACGCTATTGCAGGTCGCCGCTGTGCAGTGCCTGTGTGAGCTACGGTTAATTTGTCATGCTTAAGGACACACGGCAGTCGTCACCCATTTGTAAGCTGCTTTCACTCAGCATGGCTTCTTTGACCACTCGACCCCTGTGATATCTAATCTTAAATTAGTGGAGCTTTTTAGATGATTTGGAAATCAAAATTATCTGTTGGCGTGCCAGCATTAGAAAATGTAATACAGGGTGTTTTTTTTATATTGATTGATTCTAAACTGAAATAACTCTGAAACGGTAAGAAATAAAAAGCAAACGGTTTTCTGCACACCATTCTCTGGCCATTTAAGTTTTGTCTTGGATACTTGATAAGATTATGTTGATAGAGACGACATTTTAAAAAGGTGTTAATGGGACAAGGCCATTTTTAGATCATGGCGTCAAAAGAGTGCACTGGTACACCAAAGAGAAGGATTGCTAGAAAGTATCGTAAGGGAATAAAAAGATTATTAAAACTGTTTTTCAAAAAGGAATAATGTCCACAAAGCTGTGGCTTCATATTTCACAACAAAGAATTTCGTTTTTTATCGTTTGAGGTTAGAAAGCGATGGATGTTTCTGGTGGTATCAAATTAACGAAGTCGTCTTTGTGATTGATAGGGCACTATGCACTTCGCAAATCCAGTTCTTACCTTCTTTGTTGTCATTGCAATTAACATAACCAGTTTTTACCATATTTTGATACTAAGATCTGACTGAGATTTGAATGGTGCTTTTCTCGCTGTGCACAGTTGGAATTTTCTCTGGATGCAGGCGCGTGATCTGCTTTGTCAACGCACAAGATGCACTTGTAAATGCAAGATTAACAGAATTTCTGCGCTCTAAAAATCAGGGTCTGTTCGCGCAAACTGGCGCTATTGCACAGTGGGTTCTTGGATTCGGTTGATTTTGGTACCAGGAAAAACTGATATGGATGGGGATTAAGCGGAAGAAAACAGAATGTTTCTACCTCTTACCGTCTTTGAGTTATTTTAGTTTAGAATCGATCAATATAAAAAAAACACCCTGTATAATCAATAACCCCAAAAGTCTACATCTCACTGATTGTTTAGCAAAGAGGCGAATACCCCACTACAATCCTTGTACTATTCGCCTTATACAAAATAACCAACGATCTGGTCCCTTTTTCACTGAGAACCCCACATATCAACCAACCATTCAATGTATTCCCTAACTTATTGTTTGAGTGTGATGAATCAGCAAATATTAAGTTTGATATCCTTAAATTAGGTGATTGTAGAATTTGAATGTGTCATTGCCCCAAAAAATGTTTGCAAGCAATGAAGATGTCTTTCTTGTGCATCCATTTATTTCACTAAAAGTTCTGGTGATTTTTTACTGGTCATGTCGGACAGACTGAACTTGTTGCCAAACATACAGTCTTCCTTGCCCAGCTTTTTCTCTGACAATCAGTGACTTGTCTGCAACAGAACTATCAGAATGCCTTTACTATGTCTGTAGTGTAATGGTTGGGCTCTTCGCCCATCATGTAGAAAATCTGAGTTTGATCCCATGTGCCAATGATCTCAGTTGTTTTGTCCGCCCTGGACAGGCAAGGCCGAAGTAGCCCGTCTCTTAAATGACCTTACAGTGTTGCAGGGGACGTAAAAGTACTACCCACATTGCACTACCCAAACCAAAGATCAGAACCAGTCAGTGTTTTACTATGATTTTGTCTTACAAAAATGTACAGATTTTACAGTGGTCTCTACTTAAACGTGCGGTGCCCAGGAGAGCTTGTAAGCGTAGGTTAACATGAAGCTTGCATATTACCACGAACCTGATCAATGATATTATTATAATAAAAAGAAATGTCATATGTGAGGTCCCATGGGCAAAAAGCAGCTATCAAATAGTTCAAGCTTACCAGTGCTTGTGAAAGTACACCATTGCTGAATACTTCTTTGTGCATTTCATCAATTCTGTCAATTCATTCTATAGTTAGAGCCATTTATGTACAGCAGGGGTCAGGCAGCAGAAACCAAGAAAAGTGAGTTTATAGTTTACACTTCTCTGTATTGAAAGAGAGGGAGTCATCGATAAAACATCTCATTACATAAGTGGTTTATTAACATGCCTTTTTGGTTCAATACATGTACATGTAATAGGCCTACACGTGTTGGAACAATGTTTTGGGAGAACTGAAATTGGACATGTGATCTGAAAATTGACTTTGCTGGCCTGTATCTCCATTTAAGACTTCAGCGACTTATTATACTGCTTTTTCCCATGGGGCAACGCATGATGCAGAAAGTGTGTTTGAGCAGAGCAAATCTTTGTATGGTGTATGCTTTTTCCGTAAAGGATGATTCCTGTATTGCTAAAACTCAATACCTTGCCAGCATTCCAAGAGCTAACCAAAGCCATGTCAGCCCAACTGTGCCTTATGGGCTCAGCTTTAACTTTTACACTTGTCTCGAAACTCTTTACTCAGGTTTGTTATATTTATGATGATATTGGCGTCCATTTTTATCTGTTACGGATTTATACCATGTATATTATTGACCTCCTTTGAGATGGTCTCAGATCTATAATTTTTTAACAGAAGTGCCAATTTTCCTGATAAATCCTGAAATCCAGATGCATGAGCCAACCTTATATCTTATATCTCTCTTCTAAGGGACTCAACAGCTAACATACACGGCAGAATATCTGGATTTCAGGGTTTTTTTCTTTGCTGGTTGGTACCTCTATTCTAACATGTTGGCCACCACTGGGCCTTTTTTTATACTAAGTACACAAATGTAGTATATTGGTCTCCATTTGCTCTGACTTGTACTTCTTAATATTAACATGTTAGCCTTTACTTAGTCAGTTTTAGATCTATACTTTGTAATCATAGCTGCCGCATAGCCTTTATTTGTGATACAGTAGAACCTCGGTATTACGTACCTGGATTAAAACATATTCTCGGCTGTGATGTTCACTTTCTTAAGTCCGAAGCCCCATTTTTCATTTAGTATTTTTACTCTGTATATGATACATGTATTCGGAAATGTATGCTTTTTAAGTACATTTCACTGTAACGTTCACTTTTCAAAGCATTTGTTGATGAAAGCTTAGTTTTCATACCTACATAAATGTGGTTAATCGTGGTTTAGAGAACAAATTCAAGGAGAGGCGATAGTTTTACAGTATTCACGAATGGCAACATGACCACTGAGTCTCTTACCACAGCTTCACCGATAGGATTTTATTCTGTCTATCCCATGTATTTGCTAATACGTGGCACCGAGGATTTACTGTTGAATTTGGTCAGCCTTCACACTCTACATGGCCTCTCATTCTATATGGTGTTGTTGTGCTCTTTGTATGAACCAGCGTTTGTGGCGTAATGGCTAGGCTCTTCACCTATCATGCGGAAGACACGGGTTTGATTCCACGTGCAGGTGATCTGCGTTTTTCTGCTGGGATTTGCCCCTCTAACTCTCCGCTTGGGTTAGCCCTGACAGTCAGGGTCGAAAAAGTGTGTTTCTCCTAGGGATGTTAGATGTAAAAGTAGCAACCAATGAAATCCTTTGCATGACATCACTCCAGGAGGGGAGAAGAGTGAGATATTTCAGGACTGTAACATTGTTTGGTCAGTCACAGTGGTCAGTACTGAAGATGTGCCAGGCTGGGGTCTGGTTAGGCTCTTTGCTTATCATTCAGGAGGCCCGGGTTTGATCCCCATGTGTGGATTGTGGAGTCGGTAGTCTAGTGGTTTTAGGCTGCCGGACTTGTAATCGGAAAGTTGCGGGTTCAAATCCCAGCTCAGGCCCGACGGTGTGTCCTTGGGAAAGGTATTGTACACGAATTTTCCTCACTTTACACAGGTGTGAATAGGTATCTGGCTATAGATGGCTAACGATCTTGTCCGTATGTTAGTGCGTTAGGGACTGTAAAATGGCAGCTTGCACTGTATGCTTCCCAGGAAGTTGAGAAGGTTTCTGAATGACTTGGTCTGGTGGGGGTAATAATTGATTGTAACGCGCATAGAGCTTGCTCCCAAGCGGTGATATGCGCTATATAAATGCAGTTATTATTATTATTACTGTCTGTTCTTCCTGCTATGACTCATCCTTCTCAACAACACGGATTGGCCCTGGCAGTCACGGTTGAAGTGCCCCGTCTCGGCCTTACAGTGTTTCAAGAGACGTAAAACTGGTAACGAAACCAAACCAAAACCATGTATTCCAGGACTTTGAAAATGTTTGGTCATGTCATTTCGCATGCACAAATCCTGTCCCATCCTTGGCTTGTCCTTGTCCATCTCTGGCCATTGCTGGCTGGAAGAATGAATAGCAAAGAGAATGTAATTCAGGTGGAGAAATCATGCCTGATAAAATATATAATGTACTTCAGATGGAGAAATCATGCATAATAAAATAGATAATGTCATGCAGCTTGATAAGTGTTTTTGTGTATGATTGGAAACCCTATCAGCGTTGTTATTATATAGAGTTGATTCTCTCTCTCTCTCTCTCTCTCTCTCTCTCTCTCTCTCTCTCTCTCTCTCTCTTTCTCTCTCTCTTTTATTCTCTCTTTCTCTTCCTCTCTCGCGCCCATTCACATTCTGTAGATAAACAAAAAGAACGAGGAATTAAGTCAAACCAGAAGCCTATGGCGTCGGTAGTCAAGTGGTTAGACTGCCGAACTCGTAATCGGAAGGTTGCAGGCTCGAATCTCAGCTCGGGCCCGACGTTGTGTCCTTGGGAAAAGTACTTGACACAAATTTTCCTCACTTTACCCAGGTGTGAATGGTACCCGGCTATAGACAGCGAACGATCTTGACACTCAATGACAGTTTGCTAGTGTTTTAGCGCCTGTAAAATGGCAGCTTGCACTGTATGCTTCCCAGGAAGTTGAGGTTTCTGAATGACTTGGCTTGCTTGGGTAATAATTATTGTAAAGCGCACAGAGCTTGCTTTCGAGCGGGGAAATGCGCTACTGGTGCATAAATGCAGTCTATTATTTTTATTTTTACGTTTTGAGAGGGGAAACGAACCCTTTAAACGCAAGTCTTGGACATAAAATCGAAGCGCGGATAATAAAAGAAAATGTGTCCAGAGAAAAAAATAGTGATCCGCGCTTGGTTGTTGTAATCCTCAGCCATGATCGCGATGCACTGTTGTCATGGGCCGTTTGTCGTCTCCACCAAGAAAGGGGTGGGGGGGAGGGACATCTTTTCCTGAATTTGCTAATAAAACGAAACAGGCTGAAATGGAGAGAAGAAAGGGACCAATATAGGCTGATCTAGATCTAGATCTAAGCACGCAACACGGTTTTGAAAATTGAATTAGCAGGACAGAAAGAGGCAGAGAGCAAAAGGAAGGGGGGAGGGGGTAATATTAAGGAGAAAGAGGGAGAGGGGGGAAAAGGAGAGAAAGAAAGGGGGAGTGGAGATAGAGGTAGGGGTCGGGATACGGGTTGCAAATAATATTGTAATTCTTTGAACATTTTTTGCACAATCTACATTTGATTACTGTTCATAACTTTGTACGTTCGGAGAATGTGAGCTCTACTAGTTATTATTACATATTGTATTAATAAAGTTAGCGGGTTTACCGGTGTCCATGGTGTCATGGTAGGCTCTTCGCCTATCACTCGGAGGACCCAAGTTTGATCCCACTTGCGGATAATCTGCGTTTTTTTCTGCGGGGATCTGCCCATCTCAGCCCGGGTTGGCCCCCAAAGGCAGGTAGGCCATCTCTTAAATGACCTTACAGTGCTGCAAGGGACGTAAAACTGGTAATCAAACCAAACCTAAATGGGTTATAATGACGCAGGATAGGAGAAATCAAATAGATTGTGAAGTGACAGAGGCTGCTCTCGGGCGATGAATACAGGGTGTTGGTTTTTTTTCATCGGTTCTGAACTGAGATAACTCAAAGACGGTAGGAGATAGAAACATTCTGTTTTCTACCGATTCATTATCGTCATCCATTTAAGACCTAAACCAAACGACTTCACGAGCAAACTGAGCGGTAGCGCCAGTTTCCGCGAACAGACCCCGATTTATAGCGCGCAAAACTGACGTTAATTTTGTATTTGCCAAGTGTATTTTATGGGTTTACAAAGCAAATCGCGCGACTGCGGTTCTAAGAAAATTCAAACTGAACACAGGAAGAATAGCACAATAAAAACTCAACAAGTACTAAGAATGTTTATAGAATTTTAAAAAATAAGTTCTCCTCAAGATTAAATTTCACAATCACTAAAAATCATTCATACAAACCAACCACGCTCTAAAAAATCACATTCAGTAGAAAAAGATTATCATTAGAAAGGAGGGGATGGGGTGGTTTGGGGGGGGGGGGGGTGAAAAAGGTGCTCCAACTCTGCCAATCGTCATCCCGTGCATAAAGGCTGTCAGGGCCCCTGTTCCCCTAATGCCGTTTAAGTATACAAATAAATCACGCTCGAAAAACAATTCATGTTCAGTTGTTAAAAGAAAATATATATATACACTCATTCGTATATACCAATATAGCAGACACAAACATTTTGTTCAATTCACACAGAGTCGTAAGACATTTTAAAAAGGTGTATCTTAAGCCTCTTTTTTTTTTAATTATCCAAAGTAGATAGCACCATGACGATTTATTATAATAATACCTGCTCGTGGTAAAAAGTGAATAAATCAGTGCAACCCAGCATTAGAAGATAAGCCACAAGTGCACGTAAGTATGATCATTTTGAGAAAGAGGAAGGAAGGGAGGAGGAGGGAGGAGTCAATGGCAACCAAGACAGGAAGTCAGAGTTTGTCCCACGAGGTTCGATCTCACGTGGCTAGACGTCCTTGCATTCTTCCCAAGAGCAGTTTACCCGACTTCCATAATAACAATAATCTATGTAATCCTCTCCAATAAAGAGCCGGATGTCGTGCCACAACCTGATGGCCACAAAAGGCCGCGACCTGGCCTCCAACAGAATAATCTCTTTGTTCTGCTCAGCTTATCTCCTCAATCATAGCGGACAACCTATTTTTCTTTCCTTTTCTAAACAAATTTCTCTCTTTTTCCTTTTTGGGAAAAAAATCAAAGCGTAGGCCAAAGCCAACACAGTGAAAATTAGGTTTGATTGCCAGTGGACCCCAAGGAAATATTTTCCAAGCAAGTGCCAAGCTCTTGGTCCTCGATCTACGCTAGATTTATTTCCATCTTTTTGCTTGTGTTTGCAAAAAGCTGAAAAGAAAAGTGTTCGTCATGAAAGGCAAGGTTGAAATACAGTTAAACTGCAGTAATTCTTTTACCATTTCGCTTATCGTTATAATAAATTATTTTACACCTTTTATCAAACCTAGATTTAGTATTTCGCTAGGTAAGCTACACCCCTGGGTCCATCTATCACCAAACCTAGTATTTCGCTTGGTCCACCAATCATCAAAAACTAGTTACTAACTTTTTACTTCTTAGCTGCATCGTCTATTGAGGCGTTGGCAGCTCGCGACGCCCTCCAGCACTTTCCTCTCCTGGTCTCTCCGGAGAGGACTACGAGAGAGGAAACTTACCTCCCTTTGTGACGCATCTTTTCAAAAATTTGCGCCACCCTGCTATGGTCCAAGCTAAAATGGCGAAACAAAAGCTGGCTTCTCTATAAATAAAAACGTCTTAATAACAACCAGATGAAAAGAACAAGACACA
>JAUKPP010052173.1:710-16743 GCA_032273245.1 Phyllaplysia taylori | reverse complement strand
GGGGGGAATGAAGCCTTGCTGGTTCATCTACACCCCAGCCCAGCAAACGTGTTGAAACATGTAATTATTTTCCCAATCATGAACCTTCGCACATCTGAAGCCATTCTCCGTCAAAGACTTTTCTTGGCCGCACTTTGTAAAAAGAGTTATTGCATAGGTGTGATTGAAAATCCCACTGTAAGAAGAAAGCGCGAGACGTTTTACCAAGGGGCAAGAATTGTCCGTATGTCCTCGTTACACATATATGACCAGGCAACTCGCGGTCTATAGGCTACAGAGGCTCCCTGAATCTGCCGGCCAAATTGGGAAGTGCTTGTCGGCTTACAACAAAAGCAGCGGTCACATCAAACATGCAAGTGCGGTTGAATCAAGTCATACAATGTTTGCCAAATCCATTACAGCCCTACTCATACACATTTTATTAGCGTCTCACTTCATGAAAACAGTACAGAGAACGAAAAAGTAGTGAAAGTGAAGAGAGAAATGAAAAAAATTGTGTTGAATTATTCATTTTCGATTAGAAAAACTGGGCCCATATCCGTACTTGGCCCTGTAGGACCAGGCTCGTAGAGGCGTACATTTACATAGTAAAAATTATATGTTTTTTTCAAATAAGCGAGTTGGGTCTATAAGAGGTGGGCTTATAGATGTAGACCATTGTACTGTTTATCTTTTATTTCTTCCAAGAGAGTAGTATTGTCACCTCCAGAGCGTCTGTACTTCTGCAAGGCCGGCCACACAGATGCGGCGGGCACACTCATATTGACGTGAGGAAAGCTGGAACTGCTGCCTTGGTCTCTGGAGTGGGAAAGAAAAAAGAGAAGTGGAGCTGTAATAACCTCACTTGTGAGCAAAAAAAATGAAGTAGGCCTTAGTCAGCAAAACTGTGCTCACACTGCTTAACAACTTAACATATTCAGATTCGTAACAAGACAAACGTCCTTAAATTTCATGTGCTTAACAAAACAAGTGAAATATCATCATTGTTCAAGCAAATGTTTGTTTTAGGTTTTCTACTTACTAAAGACAGTACACCTTTCAATGTGAAAAAAATTAAAGCCGAAAAGCGATTGACTACAATTGTAAATTAATCAGACTAAAGATTCACTAGAGGAGTCACACAAACAGAAAAAGCTTTTCCACATTCTCTCTTTGACAAATTGTATGAGCTACATCAAATGTCAAGCAACCAATCTGTTTGAGTTTTTAAGTCGTATTTTGGTCATCTAGAGTTAATAGTATCCCATCTCACCTGGTATTACAGACCAGAATACCGACTAAGTGACCATCGGCTGACAGCAGAGGACCTCCACTAGCTCCTGGATGAACAGCGCAGGTCGACTGTCGTGTGTTGTCGTGTGTTGTCGTGTGTTGGTGTGTGTTGTAGTGTGTTGTAGTGTGTTGTAGTGTGTTGTAGTGTGTTGTAGTGTGTTGGTGTGTTGGTGTGTTGGTGTGTTGGTGTGTTGGTACGGGGGAAATGTTGCAGAAAAATAAAAAAGAGAAAACAGAATAATGAGAGAAAATGTATGAGGTCTGGTTGAAAAGTAATGCCTCCTAGACTGTAAAATTAATACTCGTTGATTAAACAAAATGAAAATGACAGGATATAGGCTCAAATCTTCAGCCCATCGACACACATGATATTATGATAAACATATGACGTCACAGATGCACATAATTGCTTGTGCAACAAAATATGTAACCAACTCTGCCAGAAGAAAACATGGAAACCTCGGTGATCGTGACCTTGAAACATGCAGTGACTAAATTTCTTTCAGCAGAGGTTCTTCTCCTTTTGTCAATCCATGAAATGTTAAAAGCTCTGTATTAAATGAGGATCGTGTAGACATGTTCCTTCTATTCAAATGAACTCAAATGCAGCACTTTGTTTCAAACGTAGGTAATTCCAAAACTATGAAAAAATAATTACTAAAGTAATTATGCTATGAGCATAGCAACAATCTAAGAGGTGTGCACTCATAGGCACTTGGATGAACAACAGCAATAACCATCCTCAATATAGATAATATATTGAGTGTATACATAGAGCAACTAAACATCCGAGAACTTACCTGCACCATGACTGAGTGCCCCCCGGAGTTGATGAGTTTCGAGACCACCCCTGCCGAGATGGACGGCCTGAGGTTAGCGTCACGTCCAAACACAGCGTGACCAACAGCAAAGACACGCCGTCCTGACACCGACACCAAGAGACAATAATTCACTGACATTGGAAAATACACTTTGAGCAATCCCTGAAAATACATTACATCAGGTTGGAATTCAACAGTCTTGATGGCTCAACAGATAAGGCTTCCTCAAGAAAGGGAGTAGCTGGTGAGTTTTATCTCCAGTTCAGCAAAATAAAAACTAAAATTATTTTAGCAGCTGCCTTACCTTGTATAATGAGGAAAGTATAGTTAAACCCATAGTAGATTGTAAAGGGAAAAGAACCTGCTTTCAAGAGGGGATATGCACTATATGTGAGGGGTGCTGACAAAATGAGTTGCTTCTCGCAATCGGCGAATTGAGAAATCGTCCGAAAACCGATACTTGGGTAAACTTTGTCAGTTTTCTACCAATACCATTTTCTTCAAGTTAAATATGTCTTTTGTCATTCCATATAGACAAAATTTGTGTTTTAAGGGCATTAGCTCAAAATATGGGAAAAAACTTTGATCTGGATTATCTGAAAATTTTATGTTTTTATCTTCCCTCATTCAAACCTTTATATTTCAAAACTGGTTATCAATATCAAAATAATTCTTTCACCACCTTGTAGGGCTTGATAAGCCCGTTAATTTGATGTATATATCTCTATATGACTAAAATCCGAGAAGCAACTCATTTTGTCAGCACCCCTCACATATATAAATGCAATCCATTATTACTAAAGTGGATGCTGCTTAAACCGAAACCAGCGGGACCAACTGAATTCTTTCGGTTTAGAGTAAGTCTGCTCAGGGAAGCACAAAGTACTAAGTACGAACCTAGTTTCGAATAATTACTGGGATTTGTCCGTAAAATTTGCTTATTGTGCTTTCTTTTCGGAATTGTAAGGTCACTTGATTAAATTACCTTCGAGTTAAAGGGTTAGATGAGTATGAGTATGACTTAAGACTTCCTTGGACGCTCGTAGTAGTAGTAGTAGTAGTTGTAGTAGTAGTAGGCTTGTACTGTGCTCTGCGCGCCCTTGTGGTGCGCAGTAGAAAGAGAACGGCACCCGTGACGTCATAAAACACACCACGCAGTTGTTTCTCTTTCTCTTTTTCTTCCTCCGTCTGTCCATCCCCCCCCCCTCGCCCTCTCTTTGCTCAACTTCTTTCCTTCCCCTCCCCCCTACTTCCTCCCCCACATCTCATCAAGCTCCGTCTATTACCCCTTCTTTCTTCCTTCATCTTTCTCTCTATCAGTTTCCTCTCTCGCTCTTTCCTGCTTTCGGTTTAAGCAGCATCCACTGTATCATCAAAACCTAAAAAAAATAATCAAACGAATTTTGAAATTTAATGGCCTTTACACAAGGGTGGGTAATATCAAAGGGATTTACATGAATGATGCAATATAAGACAAAATTCTAAATGTGGACTTGTCTGTGTTTGATTTCCTCCTACTTAGTTGTTTGTTTGTTGCTTTTGGCTTTACGCCCTTTGTAACACCATAAAGTCATTTAAAAGTAAGAGGTGTCTACTTCAATCCTTCCTGTCAAGGCCAACCAAGGCTGAGGGGCACACAACATCCCAGCAGAAACACAAATATGTCGTCAATGAGAGGATAAAACTCCTGCCCTCCGCGGTATAGGCAAAGATCCTGCCGATTATAAAACAGATGCCAGTGTTTTTTTTCTTGACAAAGTAAGCTGAAATCTGGACAGAAAACATCACACTTCTCACCAAGAATTGGCTTCTCCATACTCATTAAGGATGTCCCCGCCATGTGGGCAGTGGCTTTGCGGCACCTCAGCACCGCAACATCAAAGGGTCCGTCCAATGGATCTTGGCGATACACCACCTCTGCTTTGTGCTGATCTGCGCCCTCACAGGTTGTCACCAGCACTGGAATATTGCACATTGTGGCATTAGTAAAGCTACAGAGTCATACAGCTATGGAGACTAAGGCCTTAATGCTGATCCAAATGCATGTATACATACTCAAATGATTTTTTACATGAGACGTTTTTTATTTACAAAATTATTACCAGAATCTATTTAAACATTAAAAACAATTTTGTGCTTTCCTTGCAAATCCTTTCTTTCTCAAGAAAAATGGATGTGATATCCAAATCAAATCAGTGGGTAGTTGGCAGGCTCTGTGGTGTGGTCTGCTCTCTCTACTTCTTTCTTTGTTTTCCTAAATCCTAATCTGCTTCCTGACATTGATATGGCCATATAGTGTTGCTAGTGCAATAAAATATCAAATACCGGTAAGCACACAAACAAAATCAGGCCAATAGGAAATGTTATTTACAATACATGAACCCATGAAAACAAAATTGTATCAACAAGAGCACAAGTCTCTAAAGGCAGAATGAAATTACACAGGAAATACTGGATAAATTAAAAAAAAGTTGTTTGTGCTTATTGTTACCAGAATGTGCGTCTGCATCTTTGATCACATGGGAGCAGGTAAGGATGAGACCTTCGCCTTGATGGACAATGACCCCTGACCCCCAAGTGCTCCCCACCTGCACTAACACGGTCGTCTCAAGCAGCCAGTCATATGGCCCTGTAAAAACAAACAACAATCAAAATCATAACAAAAAGACAATCTGTTTACCCTCTGAAATACATGTAGATATGAAGTTTGGATTTGTGATCCACCCTAGAAACTAAGAAATCAAATGATATAAAAAAGATCTGATGATACTAAAAGCAAATGTAAACTATCTGTAGTCAGAGCAGTAAGAGGCATTTACTTCTGCTACTTTGTGCCTTTTCATCAATAGAGACATAGCAGTCGAAGCCAATTCTTTTCCCCAGGAAAGACGCACATAAAAATTTCCTATGTTGGGTATTTCTAATTCTAACGTAGCATTTTCATTCTCTGAAACAAAGAGGAGCACTTCAGACAAAAGGAGACAGACAAGTGAAATTCCCTTGAAGTGAGGGAAAAAAGTTCTACAGGAAATGAAATTAATAACAAGATCAGTTTGTGATCATCATCAACTGATGCATTTTTTGTTCTGTAGTCTTTGCAAACACAGGTGTCTAAAGAACATCCTAAACATCAGATGGCCTGAAGTAGTTTGAAATAAGGAACTATGGAACAGGATGAAGCAACCTCAATAGAAACTGAAATCAGGTTACAGAAATGGGGATGGATAAGCCAAATGCTGCGAAAGCCTGCAACAAATATCACAAGGCAGGCTCTTGACTGAAACTCTTGGGGGAAGTGTAAAGTGAGGCAGCCAAAACAGACTTGGCAGAGGCCTCGAGGCAGAGTTGAAGTCCCTCAGTGTGGCATGGGCCAACCTGAAGAGGATTCCCAGAATTGTGTCCGCTGCAGGAGTGTTGTAGTGGCCCTTTGTTCTCCGAGGACCCCAGAGGCACAAGTCAAGCGAATCAGCTCATACAGAAACTTATTGTCAAATAAAAAAGAAAAAAGAAAAAAAAGATGACTTTACTGCTGCCCTGCAAGGAAATTCATCTTGCATAAAGAGTGTGCAAGGACACTGACAATTCACGTTGTACATTAAAGCAAGTTTACATGATAACGTCGGTCATACAAATCACACATCCATACACACCACTGCCCATTGCCACAGTGCAGCACCCAAAATGAGTTACAGTCTTTGCTGAATTATAACAATAGTTTATTAAAAATATTAGTATTTTATTACCAGTACCTTCAAAAGATTTGGTGTCCTGCAGAAATCTCCTTGGACCACTGTAGGAGCTGCTCCAGCCAAGAGCTTTCATTGCAGGCCCATCATGTCTCCCCTGAACCTGTTCTCTCAGGGCGTGTAAGATACTGTCGAGACTGCACGCCACAGAAAAGCCGACCCATTCATTATTTTTCCAGCAGAGGGATGCTACAACAATGCCTGTAAGATGCCTGAAATGAGAATCATTACGATAATTGTTCAGGCCAGTTATTTTGTAAACACCTAAACATGTGCATACAGCCATATATATATTTTTTCAGGTTCAATTGAGATCTAACGTCTAATTTCCTATGCAAGAAATAATTTGTATGAAAACATTGCCACCGCTAAAGGCCTACATGCATGTAGATAAATATTTCCATTCAGATCACATTGCGTATGTTTTGATTAGTTTGGTTTTTTTGTTTTATGCAACACTAATCAGATCACATTGCGTATGTTTTGATTAGTTTGGTTTTTTGTTTTATGCAACACTAATCAGAGGAACAAAGAAACCTGGCCTTACTGTCTTGCGCAGCCAGCCTTGACGCGATCGGGCTTCTCAAGCCTAGCGCACATATGTGCAGAGTGACTAGATGGGCAAATTTGGGTCGGTGCATGTGTGCCGAGTGACCACAAAGTGTTAAGATAGACGGGCTAACTGACCCAGCCTGCCAGGACTAACGCCCAGAAGAAAGACACAGATGCTAGTCCCCATGTAGGAATTGAACCTGAACTCTGGTTTTCTGAGAGGAAGCTGAAGAGCCTAGCCATTACCCACCACAAACATTACACCAATCCACATGGGTATGAGTAGTATGACACAAAGTAGCGTCCACTAAAATGTAATATTTTACAAGCAAAGTCCCAGTTCAAAGTCGTAAATTCATGACCGTACAGAACACAACCCAGTATAGTTATGGTAATATATCACAGGCAAATGTGGCAATACTGATACAATCCTTTCCACATGTTATTCATAAACAAAACTGAATTAATGATAATCTATCAAATCTAAAAGAACAACCAAAGATTCCATTCAAACAAAATATCTTCTTACTACTTTATATTCAAACTAACACACCTTGTTCTAGGTGTGGTCTGAAATTTAGACTTGCATTTTGTTTGAAACTGAAATTTAATGAAAACAAAATTAAAACGACCCAAACCTTAATAGTTCTTTTTTAAAACAATATTATTCGCCAAATGCTGCAACAGCAACAATAAATCCTCAATTTTACCTGCCATGTTCTGTTTTCTGGCTTGTGAACAAGGGAGCCCCTTCCGAGCCTGGTATGCAGCGAGCATCAGTCAATATCCAGCAGTTGCGTGGTCCACTGACATTACTGACCACCCCACAGCTGTAAGAGTTGAAGAACACGCCTGGGCTGAGACCCCCAAACGGTGTTGCTATGAGCTCCGCTGTATCCCCAGGACTACAAAAACCTCTCTCAGGAACTTGTGATTCTAGTTGTCTGTTGATTGCACCATCATCATTGTCCTGATCTATCATGACAGGGGTGATTTTGAGAATTAAGAAATAACTCAATAGCTGGAATGAAATGTCCCCCTCGTCGAACATAGATTTGGAGCTCGAGGGTTCATTTTCTGAGTTTTCAAGACTTAAATTTTCAGTTGCCATTCCATCTGAGAATTTCCAGTTACTCTGTGGCATTAAAGAACTCGCCGTCTTATGGAAATTACCATTTCTAAAGGCTCCGAGAAACTTGCTCTGAATTTTCCCATACGCTACCTCATTATCATTGCCCAGATTTCCAGTGTGTGCAGTGTCATAAGCTCTGATAGGCCACACAGCCTGACTATCATTTTTCTTCAACCATCGTCGATCACAGAGAACTTCAAACTTACACCTCTCCAGGCAAGTTCCGTCTATGAATTGTCCATTTCTCACTTTAGCTGTCAAATTTTCATCTTGTAAAATAAGCTCTGTTAGTAATGATCCATGAGTGAGGACAATGCCTTCGTCAGGACGCAGCAAGATGCCACAGGAGGAGCATTCTTCACTGACACCTTCAAGCCGACCTTTGACAACACAAGCCAGCAAACTTAGTTGGTCCTTTTGCCACATTCTGCAACTCTTTTTGTCAATACCTAGAGAAGATGACAAACACAAAAATAATTAAAACAAAAACAATAAAAGTATAGGCTTGGAATACAAGTAGGCTGGCTCTATATTATTCATACTGGGGAGAAGTGCTACTGAAAAACATGCTACACCTTGGAAATAAATATCTGAAAAGTTTAAAGCACCCCGTAATTAAGTTAGGGTTAGTGGTTACCAATAAGAGAGATTAGGGGTAAAATCTATTGCTGGCAGTTTGAGGTTTTAAGTCCTTCCTAGCCCTGCTCTAGTTCTTCAGAAACTTCTGCATGAATTTTCCCCAAACTTTCCATCAAATAGCCTGTCAACAATTTTTTCTTGACTGTATTAATTTATCATCAATTACATAAATATTTTTTAAAAATCCTTAGCAATAAAATCAAAATCAATAAAAAACAACAAGTGACCTAATCAGGATTATTATAAACAGCAGCACAGTTATCGGCACTATAAAAAAAAGCCTGGTCCCGATATATCCAGCTTGATACCAGAAGAGCAAGTTAACTTTGACTTTGGGTATCCCATTGTGCTCCAAATTTCGCCCAGTTCAGGGTGCGAGGAGTCTGGCTAGTGTGGGCATGTCTGCTGACATTGCATGGCTGAGCGATTCTGCCTAGCAGACAAATCTTGAAGTGCGTTTGTTACCTTAAATAAAAACCATGTATTCTTATGTGGTCTTAGGTGGGTGAAAACTGTGGCAACCAAGATACTTAAACCTGGGTTGCATCATGGGCTGTACAAGCAACCAATGTCAACAGTGGCAACAGAGAAAGAGAGACAAGTTAGGTTAGGGTAAGATCTAGTGCTTGGGCTTAGACTAGGCTGTGCTATTATCTAGGTTGCTCCAGTTTTAGCCCATCTAACTACTCAAAGGAATACACAGTTGAGACCCGCGTCTCTACCAAAACAGAATCTAACCGACCAAACACCGTTCGTCTGCCGGAGAAAATAGAACACCATCTTCAGGTCTTCTGCATCAAAGGCAAAGAGCGTAACCATTGCACCACAGATGCTCGTCCTATCACTTACTCTCCAACCCTTCTCTCTCTTTCTCCCTCCTTTATCTCTATCATGCGTTACTTTTTCTCTCTCTCCATTTGGTCACAAGGGAAAGAAGGCGGAATTGGAACCTTTTCATGACCGGTGGACACCAGACAAATACTAATTATATATATATATAATTAGATCTAGATCTAGTAGTAGTAGTAATAGAAACGACCAAACAAAATGTAAACAAGCCGAGTCGTTTATGGGTTGACTCCGTGTTAGTGGACACAAGGCTCCCATCTAATTGGGTGGGCAAAATTGGAAAAGGGAAGCTGGGCGGAAATTGCAGCACAAGACTGTGAAGATGAGGTGTGTGGTGAGGCCCCTGAGGAGATCATAATCATATATCTAGGTTACCCCAGTTTTCGCCCATCTAAAAATGCGTGTAGGAATACACAGTTTAACACACTAGGTTCCCATTAGTAAAGTTAGTAGGTGGGCGAGATTTGGCACTGGGCGAAAATTGTAGCACAACAAGAGATACACAGTCACATCTAGACTAGATCTATGATTGCTCCAGTTTTCACCCACCTATGAATGTGTAGGAATACACAGTTTATGTTTAACACAACTAACTAGGCTCCCACTCCCATTACATTAGGATAGACTGGATCTAATAGACTAGATGTACTTATAATAATAATGGTATTTGTATAGCGCCTTCCCTTAAAAATTTTCAAGCTCAAGGCCCTTCACAGCATAGTAAAATAATTCATGACATTGTTGACAATTGTAGAATTACAAATTAATTTCTTCTAAAGTAAAAAAAGATCAAATGATACAAGAAATCAATCACACTCTCTATATCTGTATCTTATAATATGTCATGGTGTATCACTAAAATCACTAGATCTATACTATCATCACTATATCCAGTATCATCATCAAATCAGATGTATCATCAGATAGTAGAAGATGATAGGATTAGGTCAGGATGTTAATCGTTCTCCCCACCAAGTTGACCAACTCTTTGGTCTCTTTTAGTTTTACTTCTACCCTAGTCAGTGTCCCTAGCCCTACTCTTCTAAGTCTAAACCGGTGAGTAAAACGTAAAATCTCAAGACTAAATTACTAAGACTATATCTAATAATATAACTAGATCTAGATCTAGATTAGATCTAATAACTACTAGATCTAGATCTAGATCTAGATTTAGTACTAGCCACTAAGTTAAAGTTGCGTTGGCTGTTGATGACAACAAACATTCACCAGTGGGATTGTTATTGTTCGTTTATTTGGCAGTGATCTCCCCTTTGTAAACTCAAACCAGCTAAACCAAAGTATTCTCTTTGAAATCAATGCAACTGCGCACAAATTACTTCATACCAGTGCAGAGCAGAGTTGAGATTGAGAAATAAATGTGCTTGTGCTTTCGCTTTCTTCAGGCTTTCCACTACTTTCCACAATCCAGTCCAGCAAGCCGCTCAAGAACTGTTTGGTCAACTTTGGAGTGTAATGACGAGTGGAGCCGAGACAATTTTTAGGCTACTGGGCTCATGTAATTCGTGCTAAACCTAGATCTGGATCTATTCTAAGTGCACTGCTGAATAGAATACATTCCACTAAACTGCTGCTGGCCGCTGAGCCTGAAGAGTGTGGTCATAATCATAAATGATAATTCAATATGGAAGTGGAAGCCAAATTACCCCAGAAGAAATACTACAGGCAGAGAGCCCATGCCAATCCAAACTCGGATCACAATCTGGAATAGTAAGTCACTCATACTCATAGTTTAAGTCACTCATGACGCATGTTCTAGTGTTTACTTTGAAAACGGGTCGCTTTTTCGGTAGTTCCCCACCCCACTGATACATGAGTGAGTTCGCTGTGTTTATTATGTTTACATTGCCGATTTCCTGCCGGTTACCACTCAAGTCAGATCATGAAATCTCTCTCTCTCTTCATTCGTTCATTCCTATTCTGACTGTTCCAACCTGGCAGATTAATTGATTCCATGCGCATCAAAGAAAACACAGAAGTTACCGGTAGTGGAGTGACGATATTTTCTTATATTAATAGTTGGGGTGGGAACTACCGAAAAAGCACCGAAAAGAGTACTCTCCGTAGCCGCAGTGCTCTTTCGTAGTATTTTGGGGTATATATAGCTAGGTTGCCCCAGTTTTCGCCCACCTAAGAATGCGTAGGAATACACAGTTTAACACTAGATTTTCATTACTTCTAGAAAGTTGGCAGTGGGCGAAAATAGCAGCACAAAAGATAATATACTTATGTGTTGCTATTTTCGCCCAGTGCCAAATGAGGGAGATGGCGCCAGCGTAATCAAAGAAAAAGTAAGCTTGTCCTCCCTAATTGAACGAGCAGAATCTCGGTTGCAATTCTTGTTACCCACTGGGCAGGAAGGGAGACCTCTGACTTTGCTTACACACCTTGTGGTCAGGAATTATACTAATGTCATTTGTGGGAGGGTGCTAAGTCATGCCAGCTGGATGGATTAAGGTGGCCGCTTGCCACACTCACCATGGCTGAAAATTTGTAACAAGAGTAAACACCAACCTTACCCATGCTCAGTGCTGGCCAGTGAGTGTGTCAATTGTAAAAAAAGGGCTAACGTGAATGCTTGTACCAATAGGTGAATGGGTAATGAAGACAGGATTCATCACTCGTCCAGTGTTGGGGGCCCATGATTTAAGGCAACATGTCTGGTGAAAGGAGAATTGAGTGGTCATCTTGGGCAGGTTTTTGTGGTGAGTAAAATGATAGAGTAGTTTGCTGTCGCATCGGACAGGTGGTCGTCTTGGACAGTGTCATTATATCTAATAGAAAAAAACGCAAAGTGGAAAGTGGTCATCTGTTTGTACCTGTGATTGAGTTGGACACCTGCTTGCTAGGGCAGGTTTGACTTCTAGTTGATACACAAATTAGGTGTGATATGCTGAATTGAACTTGTTGCTCGTTACGGGACCAGGAAGTACTCCCTTCAAGTTTTTATGTTTACAATACAATACAAAATGACATGTTGCTTGTTGTCTTTTTATGTTAATACATGATTCTCTTTTTCAATTTGAAGCCCAGTGAATCCAGACTCAATGGACTGGTCCCAGTACTATCCTGATCATTTTGCCCCACTCAGCGCAGACAATGACAGAGACAGAGAAGATCTTAATGGGTCCAAGTCAGATGGGAGTGAGAAGCTTGTGGAGTTTGCTGACATTGGCTGTGGATATGGCGGACTCCTTGGTCAGTTTCCTTGACCTTTTACAGAAAATATGATATGTGTTTTCTTACTTTACTAGATCCAAATTGATTTTTCTATCTGTATCTTGGCAAAACAATAGAAACTTCAGTCATAGAAATTGGAGACTCTTGTTCAACGTATGATTTGGGCTTCCATTTATGAAAGAAAAGTGAAGTGAATCAGTTTACATTTCAAGAGCATCTCTTCTTAGAAATATCAGATCAGAATCTTATTTCAGTGAACATCTTAAAACAAAGAAATTATTAGATTGAAATCCACAAGGTAAGAGATCAAGGAAAAGGCCATGTGGAACCTGGAGAAGAATCAAAGAGAAGGATGAACAAAAAAGTGGAATGACATGGAATAGCGTCAATAAACTAGCCCAGGATAGAGAAAAGTGGAAAGTGTTTGCGTGGGGCCTATACCTTGGTCCAGGGTGAGAAAGAAAGACAATGATATGATCATCTTCTAGCCATTCTCTTGAATGAATTATTTTTGTAATAAATACTTTCACAATAGCTATTATTATGATCAGCACTAAGACTGAATTGAAATAAACTTTTCACATCTTGATTCAATTGTTTATATATAAGTCTGTGCATCTTCTTTCCTCAGTAACTCTGTCTCCCCTGTTTCCTGAGACATTAATGCTTGGTATGGAGATTCGTGTCAAAGTCAGTGATTATGTACAGGACCGGGTCAAGGCATTGAGGACACAACACCCTGGCGCATATGACAATATTGCTTGCATTAGAGCAAATGCAATGAAATATTTACCAAATTTTTTCCGCAAAGGACAGGTATAGTCCCTTCTTATGCTTTTTAAAAATTATTTCTGTGCCTTCCTTTTCTTGTCCTTTCTCCATTGCTTTGGTTTTTATTTGCACTATGTGAGACCATCACCACCACAATACATTCGCTTGTCCCTTCAGCACATATATGTGAACTCTTAAAAGAGTGAATAATAGATGCATGTCGATAACTTTTTTTATTTCAAGGATCCTCGCATTAACCTCTTTCTATTATGTTGTAAACATGAAATATTTTTTATGTTGCTGAGCCGTTCATCAAATTTTTGGCTTAGACTTTCCGTATCTTGTTTGGTAAGTAAATCAAAATGTGTTCATTGTGAACCGGTTTTTCCGTCCCATATTTCTAAAATCATCATAAGTTTTAGGTCTTTTACTTCTTTTAAGCTTTTTATTTGCTTTGATTAATGTAAAAAATCAATGCTTGCTTCAGTTTGATAAAGAAACAATTGAACAGAGTGAAATTTTTTGACAGCTTTTCCTGTGCATCTCTTAGTGCTTCTTTGCTTGTTACTTAAAAATATGTCTGTTATTGATATATTTTCTTTTTCAGCTGACAAAAATGTTTTTCCTGTTTCCTGATCCCCATTTCAAAAAGACGAAACACAAATGGAGAATCATCAATCAAACACTGCTGGCTGAGTACGCCTATGTCATGAATGTTGGGGTAAGAATTCCATTTTGGGCAAGTTGAATTCTTGGTACGGAGGTTTTTTTAATATCCGGGTTCCTGAATTCTAATTTTGGGCAATTTGAATTCTTGGTGTGACATTTTTTATATATCCATATTCGGCAGCATTTGCAAGAAATGATGTGACTCTTAGTATTAAATAAAAAATAAAAAAAACAATTAAAAAGAAAAAATGTAATGCACTCCACTTCTCCTTTTTCATCAATGCTTTATCATCATACAGATATAATATTGATATGGCAATATCCTCACAGTAGCCCTCTTGTGGAAGGTGACCCCCAGTGCCTTAGTGCTTCAAATTCTCTTTTGCTCTGACAGTAATGCAACAGGTCTCTCTCGAATTACGATTTTTTCTTTCTTTGACGAACATTACTTTATCCCATTAATCTTCAGTCTGTTGTTCATTCATTTAGATTGTTTGAGTTTGGTTGTTTTCCATTTTATTTACAAGATATTTTTTTTATCCAAGTTTTTCAGCACTATTGACACTATAAGGTTATTTCAGTGCCAGGAAATAGATTAGGAAAATTGTAACATTCGGAAAGAAGTAAGAGTGGACCTGACCAGAGCACTCACCAACCACCCATTTATTTATGAGAGTTCAGTGCTCCTGAGAAAGATTTAGTTGTTCGATAAACTGCAGTACATCACATAAGACTAGCACTTTTATCTGGACAGAATGATGTAACAAGATTCTTGTATATACGGAAGATACCCAATATATTTGTGATATTGGATGTAGAGTGGTGGTGTATACGAAAAAGGTCTGTACTAGAAGATTCATAAACGGTAGATGTAAGATAAAGTGAGAAGGCAACTAGTAGCAATGTTCTTATTTATGTGATCAGTATCCAGAATTATTTTTATAATGGCCTTATTTATGCAATCTGTATTTCAGGGCTTTGTATACACAATCACCGATGTGAAAGACTTGCACGATTGGATGGTAGACCACTTCACGCAGTTCCCACTGTTTGACAGAGTATCTGAGGAAGATTTGGTGGGTTTAACTGTCTACCCTTTTCTCTCTTCCCCGCGCATGTTTATCTCTTTCTTCCTCCCTCTTCCCTCCTTCTCTTTATAAGATAATAATTTATTTTGTTTCGTTCGTTATCCTTAAGTCTACATAAGCATTTTGTTATGTTTAGCAATAAGTTGCCCCTTATCTTGCCGGTTTTCGTTCATGAGAAATTTCGATTTCAGGTTTAGGCCCATGAACTTGCTTTCACCCATGCGCTCGGCCACCTACACCCATGAACTGCCTTTGGTCATTAACCTAGTCCTATTTGATGAACAGTGTGCTGCTAGTGACATTCCAGACCTTAACCAATGGCCACTGGTGTTTATGTTTATGTATACAGTATAATGTCGGCCTATGTGTTTCTGGGTTTTAACATATCTATGAATATTGATTTATTAGTTAAATGATGTTTAACTGCTTAGTACCAGTGGCCCACGGATGCCCAAGTCCATCAATATCTCAATATGTTGTATAGTATTGAGGATGAATGAGGATATTATTGTTGCTTTAGATCTCTAAACATGTATGTCCGCTTCAAAACATTAATATCATAAAGGATTAAGAAAAAGTGGTTAATGAAAACCCAAAACCTCAAATTAAAGGTAACAGTAACATGTAGGCGGATCGAGTGTAATTTTAAGCATGTTCTGTGATCAGTTGACCATACAGTTTATTTTGGGGAGTTCTCAAATGTCGATAACGGTTCCTTTAAAAAACCCCAAACCTTTTCATTCAAAATTCCAGATTTACGTGCTTTGAGAATTACAATGACATCATATTCTAAACGATTTTAACTTGATTTTCTCATCATTTGTTTCCCAGAAAGAGGACATTGTGGTTGAGAAGCTGTTCACCAGCACAGAAGAAGGACAGAAAGTGACACGCAACAAGGGGGACAAATGGCTGGCAGTTTTTAGGAGAATCGAGTCAACAAAGTCATCTTCCAACTCATGACGATAATATTTTAGAGCTATGATTTGTTGATTTATCCCTATCCATCACAAGCATATTAGCATGGACCAGTTGTGTCATTAACTGTAATAAAAAAATGCCAGCCAGTTGTTTTTTTGTATAATCTTAAAATGTTTGCAAGGCTAGGATATGACTTCCAACTCACTGGGTGAGAGGTAAATTGCCTCGTATTTGCCTCATAAAAATTTGAAGACAATACGTGTATTACGAAAAAGAATTAAGATGATGACAAGTTGCAAAGCTTAAAGCAAGTGGAAAAGACAACAGCTGTTTTTAGGAGGGGGGGGGGGGGGGTTCCAGTTATGGTTAATGTGT
>JAUKPP010052172.1:0-16689 GCA_032273245.1 Phyllaplysia taylori | reverse complement strand
TTATTTTAATCCCCCCCCCCCCCCCCCCCCACCCACCAAAATAGCAAAAAATTCCTGTACATAGATACTACTAGACTGCTGCAAATTGCCGTAGTCACACTCAAAACTGTTTGGTAGGAGGAGTGAGTCACTGAGTGAGTTAAATTTCTATGAAGCCAAAACGGTTACACTCATAACATATTTGCCTAACTCATTTTTCAAAGTTTTGAGATGACGTAAAGTTGCAAGCTGAGAATTAATAGTAGTAGAAGTAAGGAGTGGGTTATTCATAGAGGCGCCAGCTTTTTGTTTTGGTTTTTACTTAAGCACTCAATCAGGCTTAACTTTCCCTGAGGGTTGCCATTTGCCTGCTGCGTCAGCAGCAATTGGCTGTCATGAAAATCTACAAGAGGCAAATTTTTTTTTGTACAAGCTGAGAATATAACCGTCCTATTCTTCTTTTAATTTTTCCACAAATGATTTTTGTATAATAATGTATCAATGCAGGGACTTGGAGATTTCGTAGAATCTGTTGAGTGATGTTTAAAATCACCATATTATTTTTTAAACTTGGATGTCCATATACACTTACAGTTTTGATGCAATTCACTTAACAAAACTTTAGAGGTAGCACAAGACAGCACTGAGCTCATGATGTGGAGATGGACTTGAACAGTTCTCAGACGACCAAATACGTCCTGCAATACTGAGAGTATGGAAGGCTGCGCGTACAGTTAACAATACCAAATTATTTTTTATGAAAAACAAACAGGTACAGATTCAACATAATAATAATAATATTAATGACTGCATTCACATAGCGCATATCCCCGCTCAAAAGCAGGCTCTATGCGCTTTACAATCAATTATTAGCCAAGCAGACCAAGTCATTCAGAAACCTTCTCAGCTTCCTGGGAAGCATACAGTGCGAACTGCCATTTTACAGGCATTAAAGCACTAAAAAACGGACAAACTACTCATAACATACAAATATGAGTGTATATATATAGATATGACATCTGGCGGTTTTGGGCATAAACTTTGCAAGAAGCAGACAAGCTCTACGTACAAATATGAATACATTGTATTGATGAAGTCTCAGTAATTCATAGAAACCGGTCTGTCCTCAACCATCAGAATAGTGCTTAAGTCTGTCAGTACCAAACAACCTATCAGAATAGTGCTTAAGTCTGTCAGTACCAAACAACCTATCAGAATAGTGCTTAAGTCTGTCAGTACCAAACAACCTATCAGAATAGCGTTTAAGTCTGTAAGTACCAAACAACATATCAGAATAGTGCTTAAGTCTTTCGATATCAAACAAGCAAGAATAGTTGCATGTATGATTTCTGTTCTATTTCCATTCTGTCCAGTCATTGGCTAGAGAGATTTTGCAGGCACTTCCTGGTGTTTTGGCTGAGGACCTGGCTAATCTACGAAATGCCCAAACATACTCACTTTTTCTTATACAAGATGTTCTATCATCTGAGCTAGTGCATGTATACTGCTTTTTAAACTTTTTTTTAATACTTATTTTAAAGGTATAAACTCCCTGCACCCCTCATAAATTCTAGCTGGACACCAGTACCAATTTGGGGATGGGTTCCAAAGTGCACTGATACACAAAACAATCCACATGGCTAAAATCATCTTTCAAGAAAGGGTCTCCATCAATCAATTCCTTATTGTCAGATACCTAGTGACTCTTGATACAATGAAACCGCTACATTGGACGGATCGACTCCTCTCTGCGTAACTGCCGTATAATTTGATACTTCAGGAAAACAACACAGACGACTGGGAAGTACCCAAGAGCTAAGAGTTCTTAAAATCACATCTGTAATAATTAGAACTCCATTCATAGAGGGCTCATCCCCACCAAGAATACTTTATGAGCTGTAGAGAAATTAATGCATGTACAAGATATATGAATCAACAGGAAAAGCTGTATTGCACAATGCTGTAATGTTGTCCTCTCCATAGTGAGACCAAGAGAAATAGAAACAAAGTGCTGTAGCTATAGCTGAGACTCAAGTGCCAATGTGTTGACTTTCAAATGCATCAAGTAAGTCATCTCATGGCAATGTAAAACTATTTGGGACAAAGCGATGGAAGCCGACTCCCCTTCCCACCCCCCCCCCCCCTTCCCGCCAGCACTGGTCAAGACAAATACTATGTTCATGATTAGTGTTTTCGACAAAAGTTGTGATAAAAATTAATGTAACTATTCCAAAAGGACTGAGTATATCATTTGAAATGTCAACAAATTCACGTTTTGCATGTTTCAGTCTTTTAAGCCCAACTGAATATATTCAGTGCATAATTGGCCGGAGGTACAAAGTGTTCACAAACGAACAAGTTTGAGATGAAATTTGAAACCTAAAAATTACTACAGCTTACATTCTCTGTACAAAACATCTTTACATTAAATAGTGTAAAAGTACATTTCAAATCATATGAATCTCCAAAAAATCATACTGGCATTCCTTTGTTTTGCCTACAAGAAAGTGAATGAGGTGAGACCAAGTTGTCTGAGCAGACAGGAGGCTTTGAGCATTGATGATGAGACGTAGAGAGAGAACAATAAACACTCTCAAGTATCACAGCGGACACTGAATAAATAAAAACTTTGACACATGAAACCCCTCATAAGAAGGTAGCAGTTTTTATAAAGACTTTTGTAAATGCAGAGAGATAAAAGCATGAAATAGAAGGTGAAAATAAGAGACTGAAGAAAACATTATTTGTTCATTGTGAGGAAGCACACATTGCAAATAGAGTACATTAAAATAAGTTGACAAAATGAGTTTACATCTATGAGATCTAACATCAAAATTTCTTGATTGCTAACTATAAATAATATGTGCAATGCATTAGCTAAAAAAAAGTTCTTCAATTCAGGGATCGTTTTTTTATGTTCACTTCTTGCACATTATAAACTTTGAAATTTAAATCATCGCTATCAATAATACAGTAATTTCAGCAATAAAAACAACAGAACACCTATTGTACCAAGTTGATGCTTCACACACGCATTGGCCTAACCAAGTTTTCACAATCTATTTCTAGTTTCTTGCAATAGTTATAGAAATAGACATATGCATTCAGAGGATTACAACGACCGTATTATGGATTCATCAGGGACTGAGATGTTGAAAGCCTGTCTGACAAACATCAACTTTTCCTGGACATGTCAGGTGATTTTCACAAATGCCTGACTGGCCAGCACATTTGACAATCTATGTTATCTGGCGACATAGGACCATAAGGCTGTACAGTTGTTTTCCGCCTAAATGCACATCATACAAAGGCACGCTTCACTCAAACACAAACTTTTACATGACAGGTTTTCCACTATTATAATAATATTATTGAATTGATCAAGTTCATATCAACACAGGTTTGGTGTAAATGCATGATGATGAGTTTTCCCAATAACAGTGCCTTTAAGCGGAGACTCCTGCATACCAGATTATTCACCAATATCATAGTCACGGGGTTAGCTGACTGAGACTGCTTCCTCCTCTCAAATGGAACTAACACATTTGACAGTCTAGTGTGGAGTAGCTCTGTCAGATCAGGGAAAACTTTCTACCCCAAGACACACATAAAGTCTTTCCATACTGTACTACAGATAGCTTGGCTTGGTTGGTTGGTTTAAGTTTAACACCCCTAGCAACACTGTAAGGTCATTTAAGAGGCAGGACCTTGAATTTTACGTCCATCCCAAATTGGACGGGGGTCAGAACCATGAACACTCCCCAAAAATCCTGGTGGCCCTCTAAAGGTTTGAACCCGGGACCTCCTCTATACCACTTGGCGACAAACATCAGATAAAGATCAGCATGCAGTCGCAACCCCTTTAACAAAAGGACTTAGTTGACAATAAATAAATTTCAAACGGCAGCACCCATTCTAAGCTCGGAGACCTTTCTTAAACTAATAAAGTTCTTCAATACTAGTCTTTCTTCATTTACATTGCGCAAGTCAGTATAATAGACTAATAAAAACAACAATTACAGAAAAATATTCTTATCGAAGATCAAATTGAAAAAAAAAAATCAAAGCACCATCAAAATTTTCACCAGGATCAGAAGTAAACATGGGAACAGACCACTTTTTTCTCTACATCATCCTTGCAAAACTTCTCCACTCTTGTAAACCTGTAAAGTCATATCAATTCTTTTGCACACTTAAAAAATTCTTTCACCTATTCCCTTTTGAAAAAATTGAAGTAGAAGACTAGGCATATAACTATAGCACGCAACGTCAGTATGATGTCTGTAAATTACCTCAGTGACAATAGATCAATGCTTGACTTTTTTTAATAAAATAAATAAAAAAACATCACCTATTTCCTATACTATATGATATGCCTAATTGTTACACAACTGAAAGATCCAAGTTCCGTTAAAATCTTAGAGCTGTCATTGTTGAAGGCTGACAACAGTTAATGATCACTCTTAGTACTTCATTCACAAGGTCTATGATTTGACAACAAATGATAGCACGAAACTCATTTATAGAAATACTAATTTATGAGTTTTTTCCCCCCGAATTCTTCAGTGATAGAGTGAGACGTTTCAAGCAGTTAGAGTAGCATTAAATAAAACATAATGTAAAAAAAAAACCCAAAAAACATACACAATGTAACACAGGCCACAAATACCACAGAGTAATATCAGCTGAACATAACGTCAATATCTTAAATGGATGCATGTCTCGTGGACAAATCACTTTCTCAAACCAGTTGGCCCTGTAGGCTGCTAGTAGCATAAAAACTATATACATTCTAACACAGACTAGAAATTATAACAGTTGCACAAAATAACACATCCGCTGAACAAAACCTCTTTATCTCAAAAGCGCCTGTGTCTCATGGACAAATGACTTTCTCAAATCGGTTGGCTCTGTAAGCCGTGCGGACTTGTTCCCTTAAGTACGAGATGAAGCCATCTTTCTTTAGGTCAACAGTGATCACCTTGAGAGAAAAAAAACAAAAGGGTTTGTTATGTTTTTTGTATGTTCTTGAGTGTTTCATTTGGATTTATTTGGTTTGTTATTGCAGTCACTCGCATATATGCGTTTGACCTAAATTAACCAATCCAGCGGCGCATATATACGCCAGGCCAGGCCAGAGAAGCCTGATCGCGTCACGGCAGGCTGCGTGTGACTGATAGGGTTCTTTGTCCTTCTGCCTGTGTGACTACAAAGTGTTAAGCCCTTTATATCACTATAAGGTCCTTTTAAAGGTGGGGCTTCTTTGACCCTGCTTGTCAGAGGGACACAACATCCTTGCAGAGAGATGGAGATATTCAACAAACAAGGATATCAAACTCTTGCTTGACAGGGGAAGACCCAACCCAACCTATGCCCCAAAGATTTAATCTTGAATGCCATCCCAAAACATATGTGCCTTATGACATCTGAAAAAACATTTAAGAGACGGCTGAAGACATATTTATTTAACATTACACCCTGTACCAGCAGTTTTCAAGAACGTGAAAAGAAAGTGTAACAGAGTGCATGCGTGTTTAGTGGTGTGTGTAGGTATGTTACGTAAAAATTGGTTTCAGACGTACATTTTCTGTCTTTGATTTGTCAGTTGTGTTGGACATGAATATGCGCTGTACAACGCTTAGAGACTTTTGAAGATTAGCCCTATATAAACCTAATTATTTCTATTATCATTATCACATGAAAGACATAAACCACGACTGGTGACAACCCAACCCATTACATCAAAGATATCGACCAATGTTTCGTCCTCACTCTTTGAAAAAGTTAAGGAAAGAAAGTTGCTCTTCCACTGTGACCCAATTAAAAAGGAAAATGATGTTGTTTTCTCAGGACCTCAGGTCTGTAATATGGAGTATGACACCAGTCTGAACTCACCTGTCCACCCCTGGTGATGGCTAAAATGCCTTGAGTGCTGGTGTTGAGAGCTGACGCGAAGATGACGTCGATGGCAACACGTGTGCAGCACAGACACATGGCCGTCTCCATGTCACACATATAGAGGTAACCGTACTTGGTCACCACAAACAGGAGGCCGTACTCCACAGAGATCTGGAGACAAGGAAAGAAAGGACAAGATGCATTTTAACTCTCACTTTGTATTTACATAAATTTAGAGCCTAAATCACTCCTCCAACACCCCCCCCCCTCCCTCTCCACCTGATTTGGTTTGGTTACCAGTTTTACATCCCCTGCAACACTGTAAGGCGATTTGAGAGATGGGCTATTTCCACTCTGCCTGTCAGGGCCAACTCGGGCTGAGAGGGAAAAAAAAAAGATCCCAGCAGAAAAACCCCACAGATAAACTCGAGTCTTCTGCATGACTGGTAAAGAGCCTAACCATTACAACACAGTGCCCCCTACCCCCCCTAAAGTTTAGAATTTTTTTGCAAATCAAAGTTCAACAAGGAATACATGGTTCTGGTGCTGTTACCTGTAATGAGATGGGAAAATCGTAACGCTCCAAGTCATCCAGGAAATGGAGGTGGTCATAGCAGTTGCGAGGGGCAAAGTTTCCCGTCTTGTAGGGGCCAAGCTCTATCACATGGACCTGGGTAGGGTCAAGGGAGACATGACAAGAAATAATGTTTCAAACAAACACGATCATAACGATGAATACGATGATAACAATTATGTTGACGATGAGTACAAAGATTACAAGAATTTCGACGCAGGGGTGAGGACTAAATGTTTTTTTTTTTATAAAAGCAGCAACTTTTCCAGAAGAGTAGGCTTTGCTGGTCTTTGCTGCCTGATGAAACATGCTTTCCACTAAATAAAAGCATACACACACACACACACACACACAAAAGTAAAAATTCACAAGACTTATGAAAATGATAGTGTACAAAAGCTTCAGTGCAATTGATTCTGACAAAATTATGTAGAGCAATAATTACAGCCCCCCCTGCTATGTAAAGGAACCCCCCCCCCCCCTCCAACTCCTACATAGCTATGTAGAGGATAGTGGAATGAACCCCCCCCCTCCTTTTCACTATGTAATGTAGAGGAATAATTAACACATAGGGGCCCCTCATGTAGGGGAATAATTTAATAAACACCCTCACCCCCCCCCCCCTTCCCCCCATAAAAAAACAACCAAACCCAACATCAACAGCCCCCCAAACAAACATCCTCCTCTATCAATAAGTTTCCAACCTTGCCATGATCTTGCGCCTCCCTTGAGCTGACGCAGAACACTGTGGACGGGTAAGGGTTGCCAGGGAAGTGGTAGCTGGAGAAGCAGACGGCGTGGGCGCTGATGCACTGGGTGATCTCCTCCTCTACGTTGTACAGCTGTGTCACGCCGGAGATACGATCGTCCTAGCGGGGAAACAGGAGATGAGGGAAGAAAGGAATGGGTTTTCTTTTTGTGTGGGATTTTTTTTTTCAACCCTCAGAGAAACTTAAGCCTGCTTGAGTGCTTAAGTAAAAACCAAAACGAGAAGAGTCTAAAACAGCTGAGGATGGCGCCTCTATAAATAACCCACTTCTTAAAACATTAATTTTTTTTCAGTGTTACTTCCCTTGCAACACTGTAAGATCATTAACACTTTGTAGTCATTCAGAATATGTGCGCTGATCCAAATCTGCGCATCCAGTCACTCAGCGCATATGAGCGCCAGGCCCGAGAAGTCCCATTGTGTCATGGCAGCTCCATGTGACTGATAGGGTTCTTTGTCCTTCTGGCCTTGTGACTACAAAGTGTTAAAGAGAAGGGCCACTTCCACTCTGCCTGTCAGGGCCAATTTCGGTTGAGAGGGACTGATCCTAGCAGAGAGACGCAGATGCTCATCCCAACACAGGAATCAAACTCGGGTCTTTTGCATGGTAGGCACAAATCCTAACCATTACACCATAGACTTCGGTGAAGGAAAGAGGGGGTTGCGTCGTAATAGGAAAATACACTGAAAGCTAGGAGAATAAATAAATATTGTGTTATACATACAAAAATTTTTTTTATAATTAAAAAATTGAAACCGAGAGCCAATTGCATGATGACAAAAACAAATCTCAAAAGCTTAATTTACCATTCACAAGTTACTGATTTATAGAGGTACCAGCTTCTTTCGCTGTTTCAGCCAGATCATTACTTTTTATATTAATTAATTTATATTGTAAATAAATGGAACTATGGAACCAGCTTGGGAAATGCCCTATAAAATCAATCCATTATTATTACTATTAATATATTATTTCACTGTTTCTTCCACATTTTACCCTCTAATTCTAATTTTGCTCAACGCCCTTCAGAGAGTGAGGTGATGGTTATGTTTTTACTTTTAGTTTTTAAGACACAGTGTTGTGCATTTTTATCTATACATGCCCATAAGTAGGCCATCACATTGAAACACTGAGTAGTTTTATCAAATTTTACTACTAGTTTATATAGTTTCTATAAAAATTTATCACACTGACTATTCATCTAAATTTACATTATGCTATTATCTTCACTTTTATCATGACAGCACCCCGCCCACCTTACATTGCTCACTGCTGAGGATTGTAACAATAAAATTAGAAGACACAAGAATATTTAAAACTTTAGGAGTTGTCCAGGAAATAAAATGTTCACTTCAGTTGCCACTGACAGCCTGTTGTCAACATAAGGAATATACTGGTGTAGGGGAAATAACTGCACTATTTCAAACTGGTTGGTGGAGTCTTCGGTTGCTTCCCTTGAATTAGATTTTTTTTCTCTCCTTAGATCATTGTCACAGTCATAAGATAACTGCCCACATAATTTTTCAGTTTGAGAAAATGCTGCAAAACTTTTAATCTGAGACTGTAAGAGCCCTACTCTTCTGCCTTTTTAAGTAACATTTTTTAATATTATACATCAATGCTGTGACTTGGGCATCCTGGAGAGCTTGCAGTGATATGTTCAATCATTTTAAAAAGAAATCTTAAAATGCCCAAAACTTGACTTAGGCAATTATTTTATGAGCATACCGTCAAATTCCCCTGCTCTGAAAAAGTCTCCAAAATAAATTATCCAAAGCGATTGGTACTGGGAAAGACAGGTCTAGAAAACAGCTAGCACTGTAGGTGTTAGGGCTCCCCCTAAGCCTCACAAGGCTAAAACAGCCAAAGCAGCTGGCGCCTCTATAAACAACTAAGTTGAAGCCCTGAGCCTCACCTCTGGTGTGAGTCCTGTGAGCGCCAACCACTTGAGACTTGGGTCGGTTTTGTAGCTGACGATCTCCGTGAAGGCCAGGCGGTTGTGACGCATAAACATCTGCTCAGTGGGGACCGTTTCTGGGGACGGAAATAATCCAGATTTGTCAGTTTGTTTGCTTATTTAGTTGAGATTTTACAGCATTATCAACGCTAGAAGATCAGTGGCCTGAAGTCAAGAAGTGCACAGAGCGAGGATAATGGAAGATGTAGGCTGCCCCTAGGCACCAACCAGCAATCATAAGTCAAGACTTTCATTTTCTATTGTGTGAAAGGGTGAACAAAATTAATATTGCATAAGTAATTGTTGAAGGTGAACCTAGAAATAATTTTGTTTCCTTTCCTTGGCATCACGTCATGGGTTCTAAAAAATGCTTACGCTGTTGAAGGTTTTGGGGACTTCTATCTGCACTCAACAAAAACAAAAAGAAAACAAATTTGAATAAAATTGAAGAAACCAATGATCTAGCAATACAAGAGTATTACCCCTTTGACTTTGGACATGACATGTACTTTTTTAATGTAAAAATCCCCTAAGTTTGAAATCTAATTTCAATTGCTGAGTTCTCATGATTTTGTTCCTGTTTTTTAAAATCGTAACCCCACTTTTATTTGACATGATTCTTGTCTTGATATTTTGTACATGTTTGCAATGACACACAATTCATTTTCATACATTAAGGGTCACTAACCTTTGTGTATATTCCAGTGATAGACAGCGCTGTCAGTGACCATAGCAATGAGATCTGTGGTCAGCCAGGTCCAGAAAATGACCAGTTCGTGGAACTTGATCTTACTGATGAGCTCCTTGGTTTCCAGATTGAACACTTCAAACCTCTGGCCAGCTGGGCAGAGAAAACAGTCAAACAAAACAAAATTATTTATCAATATTGTTTGTTCATTTTGTCGAGGTTCATAAGCGCTATTACAAGAGCTTTACTTTAACAAAGTGGGTCAGTGTACATGGAATTTCCTGTACACCCACTTGTTACCTTCCCTGCACTGGGAAGTTGAGGTTCGCTGCACATGTGTCCAAATCCAAGCCCGTTTTTACTCTCACTCAGCGGCAGTTTCAAGATGGCGAGGTTGATCGAAGGGACAGCGTTCCCGAATTGGTAATATTTTTTTCCTTTTCTGTAACTGTAACCACTTTTTTCTACAGCACATTCCAGCCGATGATAAAAAAATCATCTACCCTCTGGTGCATGCGCTGCCCAAAATAAAAGGTTGAAAGGAAATTAGAGACGTTACCCAGGAGACCCATTTCATTTCAGTTTTCCTTCCACTCTCTCCATCCATATCACATTTGGCTAAAACAGCCAAAGGTGCTGGCGCCTCTATAAACAACTAACTTTGAACTTTTTTAACTCCATATCACATCAAGCCATTTAAGCTCCATCTACTACCCCTCCCTCTTTCTTCATTCTCCTTTTCGTCTGTTTTGTTTTCTCACTCAGTCCTACTCTCCCTTCCTGGTAACATATCGTTTCTTCTTTCTTTGTCTTCCATTTCTCAAGAATAATATTATGTGATGGGTGTAAAATCAACTAATCTACAATTACCAATCCAAACAGCAAAGGTACAACAAAGGGTTTACAAGAGTTACTCCTCAGGCCTACTTGTTCGCCACGCTATGCTATGCACTCACCTGTGAGGCCAGCATACATTGATCTTTGTATGTTTCTTTCATCAATATCATTTCTTATATTATGACCAAGGTAATCGGGTAAAAACAAAGAAAAGACACACCTTTCGGACCAAACTATTTCATGCCCTCTGACCCCCACCCCTTTACCTCTCAAAGCAATCAAGGGCTGCGTCTGGTTCATCAACACAGAGTCGGCGCTGGTAGATCCAGCATAGGAGATTGTGCCTTCTATAGGACTCAGTACTGTCACCTGTATATAAAAAAACATATGTGAGAACACTGGAGTATGTTTATAAATAGAACTTGATCCTTGCATGGAAGTCTCCTGTAAAGATGAGATGTTTTGGTAGGGAATGACAATGCTAGGATAAAACAGCCGAGGCTGGCGTCTCTATAAATAACTCACTAGGAATGACAAGGCTAAGCCACGTGCCCCGGAAAACTTTTAAGTTTAAATAGAACCAAAGTAAAAGGAAATAAAAAATGAGACTTAAGTGACATAATTGCTTTACAAAAATACTGAACTTCAGACTCTCCTGTATAATTTTGGAAAATGTTGCATGAAACTACAGATGAGACTCTAGTGGTACAAACATAGGGGTAAAGATTCCCATGACCAGAATTAAATTACTACAAAAACTCAAGTCCAATACGAAATCACTGGACGAGGAGCACGGCAATAGCTCTGTGACATTTGAAATCACAGGCAAATATATGCATCAATTATTACCCAAGATTCTCACTACACTTTGGAAAATATTTCACTCTTATTTATTCCCAGTGATAAACACTCCTATCCTCCCATGCCCCCCCAAAAAACAACAACAACAACAACAACAAACAAACAAAAAAACAACTGAAACTGAGACTGCAGCTAAAAGTGCATACCATTCAAATATACAGGGCAATGAAGCAAAATGCCTTGGCTTTAAATCTCTTGCATGAGAGAAACTATATTTCAGTTACCTGAAAAGAATAACTTTTAATAAAGCAAGGATGATACTTGGATTTTGTGAAAATAACTGAAATTTACCAAGTTTAATGTTACCACCTAAAATACAGTGAAAAGACAACAAACAGAATTACGATTGTTTCTTTAAGTTAAAAACTTTGTCACGTGTAGCTAGTCTAGCACACAGGCAATGCACTACATGCATGGATTTAAAACAAAATTCTTCCACAAATCGCAAGTCCAGCCAATGGATTTCTTCTGTGAAAATGGAAATAACGGAAAAACAGCAGCCCTGATAGAGCTAATGTCTCCATGTCCTGAGACAGAATTAATCTCTCTTGCGCCAGGTTGGTTGTGACATGCTGGGTAGAACAGTACACAGATAAACTTGCAGTGTTGCTGAGGGTATAAAACTGCAAAAAACAATAACTTAAACAGAAAGAAGAAAAATCGATGTCTCACCACAGCTCGTTTAGCTGTGAGATCCGTGCGGTTGTCATGTCGGACAGCGATCCACTTGTCCGAGGTCATAGTCACTCTTGACCATGTCACCTGGTTGTTGGGGATGCCAATGTGAGCCAACTGGAATGGTCAAGAAACAAATTTTACACTTGAAGCCAATATCAACACAGTGTATCTAAGAAAAACATGAAATGTAAGACCACTTTGGTGGTTAAGTGGTTTAAGTATTCCTTTTAGATGTTGAGCTCATATATACATATATGAACATGCAATGTCTTGCCACTTGGTCTCTGCCATAAAATTAGCTCCAAGCCACACAAATTTGGTCAAATGCAATGACCATGTACACACAGAACCTGTAATGCAAATAATTTGATTTACTAACAATATCAATTTTATCTTCCTACATCATGTTCCCATGTTTTGCATGCATTAGAAATGGGACATATGATATCTCTGGATTCTTGCCTTCTCGACCAGTGGACAATACTATGCAGAACCGAGGTCACGCCCTCTAAATAACTGTAAAGTATTGAAAGGGGCATTTCACAAACACCAACCAAAGAGGCAATCTGATAAACTTTGAAAAGTAAAATGTTATACTCTTATATTATATGCAGTTAGTACTTGAGAGCTCTTTTGGCCATGTCAATCTGGGATACCTGACTTTGTGAGAACTTGAAAGGAAAAAATACAATTATTTGTTCTATAAAGGTTTTACCTCACTATCGACACTGTAAGGTCATTTCAGTGCTGGAAATAAGTTAGGACAATAGTCATACACAGAAAGAAGGAAAAGGAGCAGCGGCCCAGCAACCACCCACACAAAACATTTTGTCTAATTCCTAAAAACACTCCTCACCTGCACCAGCTCATTGATGGTGATTGGAGGCCCCCGACCTCCGACCTCCCCAGACACGGTATGGCTGGGACTTGGGCTGGGGCTGGAGCGAGTCAGATCAGGCATTGACGGCTCCATCCCAGGTCAACAGACCACCACACCTCACGACAAAACTCAAAATCCTCAAGTTCTCTCTTGCTTTCACATTCTGGGTTGTATAGTAGTGTGGCTTGGTATCAAAGAACTGGAAAAAGTAAGAAGTTGCAAATAAAAGACGTAAATAAAATGTGCTGTTTTTGTAAGCATCTTACAGCACTGGTATCAGAGCAGCCCTTACACTTGAATGTCCATTAACTAACTAGAATATATTGGAAAGCATGCAACTCTGGTAAATAAAGCAGATCTTTACTCTAATTAATTTTCTGACAGAAATTATTAATTTTTTAAAACCTTCAGTAAAAGGATTTTATAAATATGAAATTTCATTAAGATGTAGCCTGTCAGGCTTGATAATTTAAATTCTCTTATTATAGTACCAGTATCTGTGTCCATCGATTCTTTTCATAGTGTGGGTTAATGGCAGGTGCCTTGGTTTGGTTTGGTTAGGGTTTTTGGGCTCCATACACTCCGTAAGGTCATTTCGGCGCCCAGAACCATTCCAAAGTATATTTGGGGTAGGGATTAATTTTGAATTTTGACCAGGCGGCGGCCTAACAGGCCTACTCTTTTCGATTTTCAACCATCAAGGAATCTTTAGCGCGTGCAATGTAGGCCTACACATAGGGCCTCCGAAGGTTTTTAGTCATTATCCGAGAAGACAAGGTGTTTGATCTTTCCTACCCTAAGAGTAAACAAGTAAGAAGAGAAGAGAAGCAAGGCAGGTGACAAGAGTAGCAGGGAGTAGGAGGAGGAGACAAAGGAGAGAGTGAGAGGGAGAGTCAGAAAATTAGTTGAAAGGCAAAGGGTAGACAAGGCATAATGATTGTAACGCGCAGATGGCCAGTAAATATGCACTATATTTAAATGCTGGTTTGGTTTGGTTACCAGTTTTACGTCCCCTGCAACACTGTAAGGTAAGGTCATTTAATTTTAAGAGATGGGCTACTTCGACCCTGCCTGTCACTACTGTCAGGCCAGGGCCAACCCAAACTGAGAGTACTGAGAGGGAAAAAATCCCAGCAGAAAAAAACCCAGATCGTCCGCGATCGGGGATTGATCTAGGGTAATCAAACATAATCAGACTGACCTACTCATAATCCGCCAACTTGTGTGTGTGTTTCCGGGATCCTGTTCTGCCTGTGAGTACTGAGGAGATACTGAAAAGACGAGACTGACACCGAGAAGGCTCAAGAAGGCGAAGAAGGGGAGGCTGGCTGAACAATCATACAATGACAGACAATGAATGGCACCCGTGCCGTAAGCGCGTTCACGAAGCTTTTCGAAATCAGTTACAAGATGAAATCAGAACCCTTATTCTCCACAGTCAATCCTTTAAGATGCTTTGTAGCGTTTTCTAAACCATTGCCAGCCTCACCTCACCATCATGGCATCAAAGAGCATCAATTATTATTGTAAACAACTATCCTTCCTGCACTGCAGCTGTTCGCTCATTTGTACGGAAAGGCAAAGAACGGTGTAAAGTAAACACTCCGTTCTATAAAGGAGTGTTCTGGTACCCTTCTTATTCGCGAATAAGACCTTATTTTACTTTATTGACTCATACAATGTAGATCTAGATCTACGTCATGAAGATTTGATCTAGAATAGGTCACTGAGTAGGCTAAAGAAAATCTCTATGATCCAGGCTTCTAGCAACAGCAAAAACAACAACAACAAAAATAACACACACACACCCCTCCCTCCTAGATCCAACAAAACAAACTGAAGCTAGGCCTACCACGGAACTTTAATTTCCCTAGGCCAAAATTGACATGTACTTCCAGAAAATTCTCTGGCGAGGTCATTTCTTACTTTTACAATGTATTAATAAATGGATGCTTAGGCCTAAAGTATGGCCTACCAGCAGGCCTAGGCCAAATAATAATATTATGGAAATATTACTTTTAGAGCAACATGCCTACTTTCAGTGTCCGTTGTTCACTAACCATAACAGTATCATTATTATTTACAGTGCTATAATATAGACTTAGCCTTAATGAAAGCATAATATTAAAATACCATAGGCCTAATTGTTTTCTCGACTTATATAGATACACATAAATGTAGTCGAAAAAGGGTGTAAATTCACTTACTGTATCTTTTGCTTGTTCAGATATTATACTCTATAGAGAAGTTAGAAACATATACATGTGTAACCGAGTTCGATCATAGGTATGGACGAGCTTCTGCGTCTCTCTGATTGGATTCGTCCCTTTCATCACGGATTGGCTCAGACAGGCAAGATCGAAGTGGTCCGCCTCTAAAATGACCTTACAGCGTTACAAGGGCCGTAAAACCAAGTCCAAACAAAACTTAATTACCTGTGCGTCCATTGCCAATCGGCTGTCCCAGTACCGACATTTTTCTCACTGGCTATGTGAACAGCGTATAATCCACACCCAGTCATGCTGAGGAGACCTGGGGAGGGAAAAGAAATTATTACCTCAATAGAGTGAGGCGTGAAGAGAAGATAGTGGTTTATAGTTATAGCCTACCTGTGGAGTGAGGTCATCTCGTACGGGTAATAATCGGTTATATTTATACAACATATTTATATTTATACAGCATCAATTGTCCCTGCAGGGGCGAAGCGGGCCCCTTGAGTAAGAGCAAGCAAATTAAAAGAAGAAATATGACTTAAAATGAAAATTAGATACATTTTAATGCCGGTCAAAAGGGTGAGTCAAGCAATGCTTTCTTTGCTTGTGTGAACTCTACGTCCGTAAGTCCCTGATCGAATACAAACGAGGAGGAAAGAGGCTCTCCAACAGAGATACTGCAATCTGGGATCCCATAGGATTCGAAAGAGCTTGCAACGCGTGTGGAAATACAAACAGTAGTAAAAATTACAAAGCTCAACCAGACCGATCGAAAGCATGCTTTTTACAATCTACAGGGTGTTATTTCTTATATTGATCGATTCTAAACTGAACTATCTCAAAGACGGTAAGAGATAGAAACATTCTGTTTTCTACCAGTTAACCAACATTCAATTAAGTTGTTGTCTCCGGTAGCCTACGGATATCAACCGATTTCATAACCACACTCCGCAGCAGCGCCAGTTTGCGCGAACATGCCGCGACTTATAGCGCGCAGAAATTTCGCTGGTTCTATTACATAGGGTCGAATAATCCATTATGTTCTTCATGATCTTCGCCCCTTTACGAAACAATCAGCGATATGTACGTTTACAAAGCAGATAGCCCGCCTGCAGTTCTGAGAAAATTCCAAAATAGCACAGCAAGAAAAACACAATCTAAAACTCAATTTAAGTTGGCTAGAAAATGGGAACACGAATTGCTTTTGGCAACAAAGATATAAAAAAAAACCCCAAAAACTGTTTATCTTTATCTCTTACCGTTTTAAATTTATCTCATTTTATACCATACAACGAGAGTTTTTCTCTCTTTGTGAGTCATGGATTAAATTCTTGTAATCGGGGGTGGGTTAAAT